>SOPF01021723.1:25388-44948 GCA_012979155.1 Hypericum perforatum
TGAGGCCCATAATCTTCGTCGCGATGCTATTCGTCTCCTACCTGGCGACATGCAGTGGTTACGAACTTTGGCACGTCATTACAAAGTTGAAAGACCCACACGTAATGGCCGTTGCAGAGTATGCAGTTACTGATTATAACCTCAAGTCGAGCAAGCAACTTTTGTTCTCCGCCGTTGTGGAAGGCCATACGATGTTCAACGACGGGAGATACTGAAAATTGGACATACGAGTCTCAAGTGGGGCGACCCACGAGACTTGTATTCGAGTCAAGGGCTGGAGCTTTGAACGTCCAATCATTTGCGCTTAAATCGGAAGTTTGATGAATTTGAATTGTGATGATAATAATTTCGTGTGTAATTGTATCATGATAATAATTTCATGTGTGATTGTGTCATGATAATATTCATTAAAATAAAAATAGTCATTGGAAAACCTCTGCTAATTTGGATCTTGGTGTGCTTTTATCCGCTCTATTTATATGGTACTCATCAACATCATTTTGTTATGCCCCGAATTTCGGATGATGGGGTAAGCACATAATTTACTCCACTATAAATAATTTGTAAACCAACCATTAAAAATACTTCAGAGTAAATATATCAAATCTTTGATAATGACGAACCACGATAAAAAAAATATACAATCAATAAAAATAAATATTTTTTTGACTAATTATTCTAATATAATCATTTGCATTCCGCATTTTTTATTATTGTCTTTTCTACCACGTGTATTTGGTGTATTACACATTTACACTGTCAAAGTTCTTGACATTGGATATGCTATTTTCTCTAACAAATTCCTACTTAAAAAATAAAAAATTTATTAGATCCTACTCCCATCACCTTCTCTCTGGGACATCAACTTCTTTTTCCAAAGTAATCTTTTTCCTCCCGCCTTCAACCTTCCAAATTGAATCAAAATCCAAAAAACAAATTTAAAAAATTTCAAATCACTTAAAAACAATCAAAACATAAAAAATTGTAATTGTAAAAAATTCCCAGTAATACCCAATCAATCTCTACATATTTATACTCCATTTCCTTTCCCCCAATTTAAGCTTAGACGTATTAATCGAGATACTGCTCTAGGGTAAGGGTTTCATAGGAATCAAATTTCAATCCATAATTTTCTCATAGTTAACTGGAAGTAGAAACTAAACATATTTTCCGCTGGTCGCCAAGGTTCCTTGCCCACTTCAACGACCATTCGTTCTCTCTTTTTAGCGAGATTTCCCTATCTTCAATAGAAGTTAGGGTTGAAAGAGATAATGGTAGGGGTGATCACGTTTACGAAATCTCCGGTTACAATTTTTGAATCACCGATTTCATGGTTGCACAAAGAGGTAAGTGTATTATGAGCCTTGAAACAAGCTTCTGCTACAGTTATATTTTTATTTTGTTTTTTTAGGAAAAAACGAATTAAAATTTGTATCGAAAACAAATGTTAAGTTTACTAAGCACATTAAATATCCGATAATTTATATCGAAAACAATTGCTCATATAGAGGAATTAATTAATAGATGTTAAGAGAGAATTGGGAACGATGATGTAAGTTCTGAAATATGAAATGAAATATTTATGGAAAAAGTTTATAGACAGTAATAAGATTTTAACATTTTTGCGACATAGTCTTGTAGTCTAAAAATATTACAATTGGTTCTGAGATTACGCTTGGAAAAGAGACTCAGGTTCCGAAATTTCCATATAAGAATGATTTCAAAGTTCAAACCTACTCCAAACACTATATAACACCCTTGTTCTTCCGAAAATCAAAACCCACCTATAAAAGAACAACCTTATGAATACCATGAGGGCCCACATCTTCGTAGAGATGCTACTTGTCTCATACCTTGTGAATACAAGTATGTTGAAGACTTTGGGGCCTTACGGCCATTGCAGAGTTTGCAGATAATGATTATAATCTCAAGACGAGCAAGCAACTTTTGTTCTCCGCAACTGTGAAAGCCGTAGGAGTATCCAGGACGGCCTCTACTACGTATCGACATACGCGTCTCTAGTGGAGCGATATATATTGAAGAGTGTCTCACCAAAAATTGCAAGTGGGATGAGGTCAATTTATAAAATAGGAGAATTCATATACTCATTATCATAAAATTTTGGATTGGATATTAAAATTCTTATATACTATCAGAACTAAATGTTGTAACGAGTTCATAGTCCCGTATGGTCGCATGACCCGATTTGAAAATACGACAGACACAGTTAGACCTCTATAAACTTCAGCCCGATGAAATTCATTTAAAGAGAAGTGTTGGGGAATGTTTGATATGAATTTTGTGGGGAACTCGCACCAACTCGAACCCGACGCCTTGTCCCTTTGCACCAAACCTCAGTGTTGGTTAACTTTGACCCGTAGCAATAGTGAAAACAAAAACCTTGATCTGCTGAAGACACCACAAAGAGTGATATAAATCTGCTGATAAGTCTAAACGTGAATGCACATAATCATTCTGCCATGTCCGAACACCTCTAAAGAACCAAGAGAGGTAGAGCCACGTTTTTATCCCAAAATTATTCTTCTCTTCTCATTAATAATGCCTCTTTAAATAGGCTCCAAAGAACAAAAAATTTATAATACAATCTGTTCTATTTAAGAAGTATAAAAACTTGTATCTTAGTCCTAAACAAGCCAAAGATTGGCTGAATATAATCAAATTAATACAATTTACAATACAATATGTTCTAATTCTTTTGGCTTTTTATTTACACTGCATTCCTGGAAAGCTTGAAAACCAGACGCCCCATTTTCATGGGTCACAAGTGCAACTGTGACATTTGCAAATCACAAAGCTCCTTAATAGCGTACCATGCTAAACTACCTCTCCTTACGGCCTTTTCGGCATTAAGCTTAATCGGGTCACCACGTAGAAATATAGTACGCTCATCTTGTGAGATAGTGGTATTTTTGCTACAATCACCTTCATGTTCATAGGAAAAAGGAACTCATCAATATAAATTGTTGAGCACAACAATCATATAAGAGTAACTTCTTATCCTTCATCAATCACAAAAATGCAGACATGTAACAATCAACCAAAAGGTCTATTGTACTCATATTTATTGTTGGATTGAGAGGTGTTTTAAACTCACCCAAAACTAACCAGTTCCAACAAAGAGTGGGTGGTTGTTCAACATTATGGCTGTGTGTTTTGCCTTCACCTTCCAAGATTAAAGGTTTAGCAAACCTTCTTGGATCTTGAAGTCGAGGTGTAATATTGTGGCGGATGACACTAGACTCTTCCTTGGATATGGTTTCTTTTTTTTGCTCCAAATCTTCAATATTCAACAAATCCTTGGCTAAGCTAGAGTTACGCAAAAGGAAAGGAGCACTAGTCATAGTTTCTTCATTCTCTTCTTTAATGCTCTCTTCAACCCCAATCTCTTCTTTTCCTTCCTCTTTTCTCTCATTCTATTCATCCTCTTTTGGAAGTGCATTGGTATGAATAAGTAAGCTAATTTGGTTCTCTAGGTACCAGTCTTCTGCTTCAAAATCCCATAAATAACCTTTATTCTCAAGACTATATAAACCTTATATGAATAACATTGGATTGATGTATGATGGTGGAGGAACGTATGGTGGTTCCTCAACTATCAAGTCCATTAGCTTACTGTCATTCTCCACTTGCACTTCATCATCTTCCCATAAATAATGGATTAGCTTTGATGGTTTAATGAAGATGATATCTTCTTTATGTGCACTAGTGTAAATATCATCTGAGTGAGCTTGCACTCTCTCAAAAGTTTGACTTGGTGCACACAACTTCTCCAACATATTAGTCATTCTTGCTTCCATTGAGTCCAATCTATCTTCAAGGGAATTGGTCCTTAGAAGTTGTACTTCTTCTTTGTACAATGAGGAATAAGGATTTCCACTACACATTGGAGAGCAAATAATTTCATCTTGCTCCATAATGTAGTGCACAAAATTCTCATAATTTGAGAGTGCTCCAATATAGGCGTGGTATTCTTCACATTGAATTAGTTCATGTCCAAAACATCCGCATGACATACAAGTCCAAAGTAGAGTTTATCTGAGATTGAGTTTCCTTTAATTTTCTTACTCCTGTTTACGTCTGTCCTCAACTTCATCGTCAAAAAACGAACTTTGAATTCCATTACACAACCGATAAACAAAGGAATCCATCTTAACAATTATTCAAAACAAAACCAACACAAGATAAAAATGTCATAATCCAAATTCATAAACCAAATTAAGCATCTATAGCTCAATCCCCGGCAATGGCGCCAATTGATGATAGGCATTTTGACACGTCCATCTCAATATATTTGTGAAGTAAGGGATATCATCCCATAAGAATCGAGTGTTGCTAGATTACAATTTTGTCCTACTTGCTCATTTTAGGAATAGATTTCTTAGTTTTTTTTGGTGATTATCTTGCAAATAAAATCATAAATTGCCAATTGATCACTTCTAATTCTGTCTAACACTGGATAACCGGGTATCTATTCTAGCAGGTTGGCGTACTCCAGGTGCTGTTAGACTATGCCAGGTTGGGTGACAAGACTAATCTGGCATACTCTAATCAGTTAGAGTATGCCAGGTTAGGTGACAAGGCTGATCTGGCATACTCTAGATTAGTTAGAGTATGCCAGGTTGGATGACGAGGCTGATCTAAGTGTACTCCAGGTCAGTTGGAGTCCTCTAGGTGTCGGGCAGATTAGAACAATGAGTAAGTATGAGATTATTGTCCCATAAGGACTGAGTTTTAGGCCAACTCTTTGGCTAACTTACTTGTCTAGGATTAGATTATTAAGTTTGGTTGATCAAACACTCGTTCCAAAGTTCAAATTATGAACTAAAAGATCACAAACTCAAATCAAACTAAAGGTTTTACTAGTTTACTTACTAATAGATTTAACAACTTAGAATGGAAAAGTGAGTAAGCTGCATTTAAAATCAATGTAACCATTTGATTCAGGGGGTATATTATGTATGTGACATGGTCCAAGTGTTTCGAAGGCAACCAACCTACACTTTCGCACTAGATTGGTCTAAATTGATTCTAAACCAAGCTTAGAATTGCAAGATGTTCATTCGACCCCAAAAGCAAACTAAACTTAGTTAAGGACCAATTATACATATCACTCAGTGGACAATAAGTTACTAATGAAGATTTCTCTTCACACAAAGCAACAAATCATCTAATTAACCTTTTTACTAATCCTATCTCATTTCAGTCTCAAGCATTAATTTGGTTCAAAGGCTTCATGACCAAGCAAGTCTAAGCTTTAAACTTGTCAATTAAAACATGTTCCTTAGCATTTTAACCCCTTAAAACCGTGGCTACATGTTTGGTTTCAAGGCACCAAACTCACAGAAAAACTACTCACACATATTTAAAAAGAACATAAGCATAATTGAGGACATACTTAAGCATAAACATGAAGAAAAGGAAGAGTTAAGGGAGAAGAAAGCTTATTGATGTTCTTGAAGCTTTCTTCCTTCTCCCCCACATACATAGCCAGAGAGTATCACATTTTCGTGGCTCTTTAACTTACTTCTCCCCTCCCTACTTGCTCAAAAGGTAAGTTTAATATTTAAAACTCCAAATACCCTAACAACTACTAAAAGATGTCCCCCACATATGTTTCTTATCATATTCTAAGGCTAAAACTCGAGTATCATGACCTCCTCCAATGTTTGCCACTTAAATGAGCAAGTAAGTTGGCTAACTTCTATCACTATCTTGTCCCTGGCGTACTCCAGGTCAGTCGGAGTATACCAGGTCTGCACAATCACCTCACATGGCATAATCCAGGTCCATTGGAGTACTCCAGGTCTACACATTCAGCTTACCTAGCGTACTCTAGTCTATTGATCATGCACTTCTTGCCTTCGTAACTTCCTTCTCATCTGTGCCCTTGTGCGTCTGCTCGTTCATCATCCATTTCTCCTTAAATTAGCTCCTAAAAACAAGAAAATACAATGAGAAATGATAAATACGACTAAAAATCACAATGAACGAAAACTAACACAAAGACAACTAAAATCTAACTAATACAACTAAAATACTACGAACCTAATACAAAATAAACATAAATAATGAGTATTTTAAACACTTATCATACTCCCACACTTGAATCTTTGCTTGTCTCCAAGCAAAACTTAAATACGGACATGAATAAAACAAAAATCACATAAAAACACACAACACATAACGAGGTAAAGACTTGGCATGACTAGCTCAAAACGTAACTTCCCTCAAAAACATCAGCTCACAGCATAATAATATCTTAAACTAAGTTAGTTCATCAATTCAAAATGCAAAACACAACGAACTAGTAGACACCTTAACACTCAATTGTTTAAAAATATGTTAACTCTATGTAGAAGACACTAGAAGGTTGAACTCTCAAGGATAGAAAAGTGTTTCACTCATATAGTATGTTGGGTCAACTTCCTATCACTCGCATACAAGTCAATATCTCAAAGCATCTTACGTCCTACTCAGCGTTATCTAATTGCAATGGTTGCTAATGATTGAGGGGTCTTTTCATTGGGTTGTAATGGGACTTAGGGTCATGATGAGGTAAAATATTTGGATGGTAGCTAAACCACCCAATTCGAGGATATGTCACAAATACAACTAATCACTCGTCTGATCTAAAACATCCTCACCAAGTACAAATAAAGCACACTCCCCAAATAAACCAATGAACTAAGACCTAGAAGCACATGTTTTGCTAAGGAAACACGCCTTATTTAATTTCACATTCTTTTTCACTTTATTTTCTTTGTTTTTCTCCCTTTTTTTATTTTTCTTTGATTTTTCTCTTTTTTTTACTTCTTTCTTTTTTACAAACTTCAAACAAACTGTACAAACTTAGCATCTTCTAGGCAAAAACTCAGCTTTTAAAATGGCCATAACTACAAAAATCCCATAATCATAACCCATATCAAGTCTAAGATACCAATTAAACCCAATATAAATCATCCCAATATATGCAAATCTATATGTCCTTGGATCGGATGACTAAAGGTAGGGAAGATGGTTGATATAAGGTTTAAAGTTGGCTTCCTCATCTAAGATCAAAAAAGGCTAGGCTCAACGGGTTTAAAGAATGGATATATATAGAGGATTTTTTGCTCTAAGGCTCTAGGCTCAACGTCAACAAATGCCCCCCTCATTTCACTAACTTCCATACAATCTAGACTATGATAAGTACTAGTAGGATACCTCGATCAACTAACTCTAGTATGCATCTCATGAAAAATAATATAGAGACTGATGTCTCTGCCTTCAGCTCAAGTACTCACAAGGTGCACTCATCAACTCTCTAGTCTAGTCTAAATAGTGAAACCACTAGTCTAAACAATAGAGTGCAAGGTTTTTACCAATTCCTAGGCTTTGTGCTTGAATTAAATCTCTAACTAAGGATATGATAAAATTGAAATACGAGCTGAGAATTTTTGAAGGAGGTCAAATTTTGGAAAAATTCATGCCAAGTCTACACCTACATAAGACAACCTAAAATCCTAAACAAATTAAACAACATAGACAAAAGGAAGATTCCTAAAAGGAACCCTCCCCCACACTTGAATGACACTTTGTCCTCGAGGTGTCTAAAACACATATACAAAAACACCAACAATCATACAAAACAAAAACTAAAGAACAAACACACACAGATATAAATAGAAAAATAAACATAAATAAAGAAAAAACATATTAACAAACAAAACAAATAAAATAAAATAAAGAAGGAAAAAGGAGCTCCCAGTCAATCATCTACGGAGGAGGTATGCTGAAGCCATCGTTGAAGTTATCCGCCCACTCGCACATGGTGAACATCATATGTGGATGGAGTGTGCCCTATCATGCTAAACTTATACACAAAAGACATTAAACTAAAACAAACACACATAAGTAAAATACAATCAAATTAATACAATTTATAATACAATCTATTCTAATTTTTTTAGCTTTTATTTACACTGCATTTCAGGAAAGCTTGAAAACTAGACGCCCCATTTTCATGTGTCACAAGTGCAACTTTGACATTTGCAAATCACACATCTCCTTAATAGCGTATTATGCTGAACTACCTCTACTTGCGATCTTTTTAGCATTAAGCTTAATCGGGTCACCATGTAGTAACGTAGTACGCTCATCTTGTGAGACAGTAGTATTTTTGCTACAGTCACCTTCATGTTCACAGGAAAAAGGAACCTATCAATATAAATTGTTGAGCACAACAATCATATAAGAGTAACTTCTTATCCTTCATCAATTGCAAAAATACAGACATGTGCCAATCAACAAAAAGGTCTATTGCACTCATATTTATTGTTGGATTGAGAGGTATTTTAAACTCACCCAAAACTAACCAGTCCCAACCAAGAGTGGGTGGTTGTTCAACATTATGGCTGTGTGATTTGCCTTCACCTTCCAAGATTAAAGGTTCAGCAAACCTTCTTGGATCTTGAAGTCGAGGTGTAATATTGTGGTAGATGACACTAGACTCTTCCTTGGATATGATTTCTTCTTTTTGCTCCAAATCTTCAATATTTGCCAAATCCTTGGTTAAGCTAGAGTTATGCAAAAGGAAAGGAGCACTAGTCATAGGTTCTTCATTCTCTTCTTTAGTGATGTTTTCAACCCCAATCTCTTCTTTCCCTTCCTCTTTTCTCTCATTCTGTTCATCCTCTTTTGGAAGTGCATTAGTATGAATAAGTAAGCTCGTTTGGTTCTCTGGGTACTAGTCTTCTGCTTCAAAATCCCATAAATAACCTTTATTCTCAAGACTATATAAACCTTCTATGAATGACATTGGATTGATGTATGATGGTAGAGGAACGTATGATGGTTCCTCAATTATCAAGTCCATCAGCTTATCGTCATTCTCCGCTTGCACTTCATCGTCTTCCCATAAATAATGGATTAGCTCTGATGGTTTAATGAAGATGGCATCTTCTTTATGTGCACTAGTGCAAATATCATCTAAGTGAGCTTGCACTCTCTCAAAAGTTTGACTTGGTGCACACAACTTCTCTAACATATTATCCATTCTTGCTTCCATTGTGTCCAATCTATCTCCAAGGGAATTGATCCTTAGAAGTTGTACTTCTTCTTTGCACAATGAGGAATATGGATTTCCACTACGCGTTGGAGAGCAAATAATTTCATCTTGCTCCATAATGTAGTGCACAAAATTCTCATAATTTGAGAGTGCTCCAATGTAGGCGTGGTATTCTTCACATTGAATTAGTTCATCTCCAAAACATCCGCACAATGTACAAGTCCAAAGCAGAGTTTGTCTGAGATTGACATTCCTTTGATTTGCTTCCTCTTGTTTATATCTATCAACTTCATCATGAAAAAATGAACTTTGAATTCCATTGTACCAACGGTAAACAAAGGAATCCATCTTAACAATCATTCAAAACAAAACCAACAAAAGATAAAAATGTCCTAATCCAAGTTCATAAACCAAATTGAGCATCTATAGCTCAATCTCCAGCAACAGCGTCAATTGATGATAGACGTTTTGTCATGCCCATCGCAATATATTTGTGAAGTAAGGAATATCATCCCATGAGGATCGAGTGTTGCTAGATTGTAATTTTGTCTTACTTGCTCATTTCAGGAATAGATTTCTTGGTTGGTTTTGGTGATTATCTTACAAATCAAATCATAGATTGCCAATTGATTGCTTCTAATTCTGCCTAACACTAGATAACCGGGTGTCTATTCTAGGTTATTGGCATACTCCAGGTGCTGTTGGAGTATGCCAGTTTGGGTGACGAGGCTGATCTGGCATACTCCAAGTTAGTTGGAGTATGCCAGGTTGGTGACAAGGCTGATCTGACGTACTCTTGGTTAGTTGGAGTATGCTAGGTTGGGTGACAAGGCTGATCTGGTGTATTCCAGGTCAATTGGAGTACTCTAGGTGTCAGGCAAATTGTAACAATGAGTAAGTACGGGATTATCGTCCCACAAGGACTGAGTTTTAGGCCGACTCTTTGGCTAACTTACTTGTCTAGGATTAGATTATTAAGTTTAGTTGATCAAATACTCATCCTAAAGTCCAAATTATGAACTAAAAGATCACAAACTCAAATCAAACTAAAGGTTTTACTAGTTTACTTACAAATAGATTTAACAACTTAGAATGCAAAAGTGAGTAAGGTGCATTTAAAACTAATGTAACCATTTGATTCAAGGGGTATATTATGTATGTGACATGGTCCAAGTGTTTTGAAGGCAACCAACCTACACTTTTGCACTAGATTGGTGTAAATTGATCCTAAACCAAGCTTAGAATTGCAAGATGTTCTTTCAACCTCGAAAGCAAATTAAACTTAGTTAAGGACCAATTATACATATCACTCAGTAGACAATAAGTTACTAAGGAAGATTTCTCTTCACACAAAGCAACAAATCATCTAATTAACCTTTCCACTAATCCTATCTCGTTTCGGTCTCAAGCATTAAATTGGTTTAAAGGCTTGGTGGCCAAGCAAGTCTAAGCTTTAAACTTGTCAATTAAAACATGTTCCTTAGCATTTTAACCCCTCAAAACCGTGGCTACATGTTTAATTTCAAGGCACCAAACTCACAGAAAAACTACTCACACATATTTAAAAAGAACATAAGCATAATCAAAGACATACTTAAGCGACACATGAACAAAAGGAAGAGTTAAGGGAGAAGAAAGCTTATTGGTGTTCTTGAAGCTTTCTTTCTTCTCCCCCACATACATAGCCAGAAAGTATCACATTTTCTCCAAGTTAGTTAGAGTATGCCAGGTTGGGTGACAAGGCTGATCTGGCGTACTCCTGGTTAGTTGGAGTATCCTAGGTTGGGTGACGAGGTGATCTGGCGTACTGTAGGTCAGTTAGAGTACTCTAGGTGTCAGGCAGATTGTAATAATGAGTAAGTACAGGATTGTCGTCCCACAAGGACTGAGTTTTAGGCTAACACTTTGGCAAACTTACTTGTTTAGGATTAGATTATTGAGTTTGATTTATCAATCACTCATTCTAAAGTCTAAATTATGAACTAAAAGATCACAAACTCAAATCAAACTAAAGATTTTACTAGTTTACTTACAAATAGATTTAACAACTTAGAATGCAAAAGTGAGTAAGGTGCATTGAAAACCAATGTAACCATTTGATTCAAGGGGTATATTATGTATGTGACATGGTCCAAGTGTTTCAAAGGCAACCAACCTACACTTTCGCACTAGATTGGTCTAAATTGATCCTAAACCAAGCTTAGAATTGCAAGATGTTCTATCGACTCCAAAAGCAAACTAAACTTAGTTAAGGACTAATTATACATATCACTCAGTGCACAATAAGTTACTAAGGAAGATTTTTCTTCACACAAAGCAATAAATCATCTAATTAACTTTTCCACTAATCCTATCTCGTTTCGGTCTCAAGCATTAAATTGGTTTAAAGGCTTTGTGGCCAAGCAAGTCTAAGCTTTAAACTTGTCAATTAAAACATGATCCTTAGCTTTTTAACCCCTCAAAACCGTGGCTACATATTTGGTTTCAAGGCACACAAACTCACAGAAGAACTAGTCACACATATTTAAAAAGAACATAAGCATAATTAAGGACATACTTAAGCGACACATGAACAAAAGGAAGAGTTAAGGGAGAAGAAAGCTTATTGGTGTTCTTGAAGCTTTCTTCCTTCTCCCCCACATACATAGCCAGAGAGTATCACATTTTCTCCAAGTTAGTTAGAGTATGCCAGGTTGGGTGACAAGGCTAATCTGGCGTACTCCTGGTTAGTTGGAGTATGCTAGGTTGGGTGACGAGGTGATCTAGCATACTGCAGGTCAGTTGGAGTACTCTAGATGTCGGGAAGATTGTAATAATGAGTAAGTACGGGATTGTCGTCCCACAAGGACTGAGTTTTAGGCTAACACTTTGGCAAACTTACTTGTCTAAGATTAGATTATTGAGTTTGATTTATCAAACACTCATTCTAAGGTCTAAATTATGAACTAAAAGATCACAAACTCAAATCAAACTAAAGATTTTACTAGTTTACTTACAAATAGATTTAACAACTTAGAATGCAAAAGTGAGTAAGGTGCATTCAAAACCAATGTAACCATTTGATTCAAGGGGTATATTATGTATGTGACATGGTCCAAGTGTTTCGAAGGCAACCAACCTACACTTTCGTACTAGATTGGTCTAAATTGATCCTAAACCAAGCTTAGAATTGCAAGATGTTCTATCGACCCCAAAAGCAAACTAAACTTAGTTAAGGACTAATTATACATATTACTCAATGCACAATAAGTTACTAAGGAAGATTTCTCTTCACACAAAGCAATAAATCATCTAATTAACCTTTCCACTAATCCTATCTCATTTCGGTCTCAAGCATTAAATTGGTTTAAAGGCTTGGTGGCCAAGCAAGTCTAAGTTTTAAACTTGTCAATTAAAACATGATCCTTAGCTTTTTAACCCTTCAAATCCGTGGCTACATATTTGGTTTCAAGGCACACAAACTCACAGAAAAACTACTCACACATATTTAAAAAGAACATAAGCATAATCAAGGACATACTTAAGCGACACATGAACAAAAGGAAGAGTTAAGGGAGAAGAAAGCTTATTGGTGTTCTTGAAGCTTTCTTCCTTCTCCCCCACATACATAGCCAGAGAGTATCACATTTTCTCCAAGTTAGTTAGAGAATGCCAGGTTGGGTGACAAGGCTGATCTGGCGTACTCCTGGTTAGTTGGAGTATGCTAGGTTGGGTGACGAGGTGATCTAGCGTACTGTAGGTTAGTTGGAGTACTCTAGGTGTCGGGCAGATTATAATAATGAGTAAGTACAGGATTGTCGTCCTACAAGGACTGAGTTTTAGGCTAACACTTTGGCAAACTTACTTGTCTAAGATTAGATTATTGAGTTTGATTTATCAAACACTCATTCTAAAGTCTAAATTATGAACTAAAAGATCACAAACTCAAATCAAACTAAAGATTTTACTAGTTTACTTACAAATAGATTTAACAACTTGGAATGCAAAAGTGAGTAAGGTGCATTCAAAACCAATATAACCATTTGATTCAAGGGGTATATTATGTATGTGACATGGTCCAAGTGTTTCGAAGACAACCAACCTACACATTCACACTAGATTGGTCTAAATTGATCCTAAACCAAGCTTAGAATTGCAAGATGTTCTATCGACCACAAAAGCAAACTAAACTTAGTTAAGGACTAATTATACATATCACTCAGTGCACAATAAATTACTAAGGAAGATTTCTCTTCACATAAAATAACAAATCATCTAATTAACCTTTCCACTAATCCTATCTCGTTTCGGTCTCAAGCATTAAATTGGTTTAAAGGCTTGGTGGCCAAGCAAGTCTAAGCTTTAAACTTGTCAATTAAAACATGATCCTTAGCATTTTAACCCTTCAAAACCGTGGCTACATATTTGGTTTCAAGGCACACAAACTGACAGAAAAACAACTCACACATATTTAAAAAGAACATAAGTATAATCAAGGATATACTTAAGCGACACATGAACAAAAGGAAGAGTTAAGGGAGAAGAAAGCTTATTGGTGTTCTTGAAGCTTTCTTCCTTCTCCCCTACGTACATAGCCAGAGAGTATCACATTTTCTCCAAGTTAGTTGGAGTATGCCAAGTTGGGTGACAAGGCTAATCTAGCGTACTCCTAGTTAGTTGGAGTATGCCAGATTGGGTGACGAGGCTGATCTGGCGTACTCCAGGTCAGTTGGAGTACTCTAGGTGTCAGGTAGATTATGACAATGAGTAAGTACGGGATTGTCGTCCTAGAAGGACTGAGTTTTAGGCCGACTTTTTGGCTAACTTACTTGTCTAGGATTAGATTATTAAGTTTAGTTGATCAAATACTCATTCTAAAGTCCAAATTATGAACTAAAAGATCACAAACTCAAATCAAACTAAAGGTTTTACTAGTTTACTTACAAATAGATTTAATAACTTAGAATGCAAAAGTGAGTAACGTGCATTTAAAACCAATGTAACCATTTGATTCTAGGGGTATATTATGTATATGACATGGTCCAAGTATTTCAAGGCAACCAACCTACACTTTCGCACTAGATTGGTCCAAATTGATCCTAAACCAAGCTTAGAATTGCAAGATGTTCTTTCGATCCCAAAAGCAAACTAAACTTAGTTAAGGACCAATTATACATATCACTTAGTGGACAATAAGTTACTATGGAAGATTTCTCTTCACATAAAACAACAAATCATCTAATTAACATTTCCACTAATCCTATCTCGTTTCGGTCTCAAGCATTAATTTGGTTCAAAGGCTTGGTGGCCAAGCAAGTCTAAGCTTTAAAGTTGTCAATTAAAACATGTTCCTTAGCATTTTAACCCCTCAAAACCATGGCTACATATTTGGTTTCAAGGCACCAAACTCAAAAAAAAAACTACTCACACATATTTACAAAGAACATAAGCATAATCAAGGACATACTTATGCATAAACATGAAGATAAGGAAGAGTTAAGGGAGAAGAAAGTTTATTGATGTTCTTGAAGCTTTCTTCCTTCTCCCTCATATACATAGCCAGAGAGTATCACATTTTCATGTTCTTCAACTCACTTCTCCCCTCCCTACTTGCTTGTGCAAAATGCACATAATATTACATAAGTCAAAATTCAAAAGGTAAGTTTAATGTTTAAAACTCCAAATATCCTAATAGCCACTAAAAGATGTCCCCCACTCATGTTTCTTATCATCTTTTAAGGCTGAAACTCAAGTATCATGACCTCCTCCAATGTTTGCCATTAAAATGAGCAAGTGGATTGGCCAACTTCTATTACTGTCCTGTCCCTGGCATACTCCAAGTTAGTTGGAATACGCCTGGTCTGCATAATCACCTCACTTGGCGTATTCCAGGTCCATTGGAGTACTCAAAGTCTGCACACTGAGCTCACCTGGCGTGCTCTAGCTCTATTTGAGTACTCTAGATCTATTGGTCATGCACTTCTTACCTCCGTAACTTCCTTCTCATCTATGCCCTTGTGCGTCTGCTCGATCATCATCCATTTCTCCTCAAATTAGCTCCTAAAAACAAGAAAATACAATGAGAAATGATAAACATGACAAAAAATCACAATGAACAAAAACTAACACAAAGACAACTAAAAGCTAACTAATATAACTAAAAATATTATAAACCTAATATGAAATAAACACAAATAATGAGTGTTTTAAACACTCATCAATGGGCTTTGCATGGACTCCTTGCACATCTATGGGCTTACACGAACTAGTTTGAGCCCAAAATTCTTGAATTAATCTATTGAACTCTGCTTGAAAATTCTTGTTGATCAGATTCATATCATTCTCCTCCTTTTAAAAGGGATTTGTTCTCAAATCCTTGCATACGCCATGCAATTAGAAGTATATAATACTACAGGAACAAGGTTTAATCTTTAAATGTCGTAGTTGTACTTAATATCTTCCACTCCAACTGAATAAATACTTTAAGGATAAATTGCATGAAGAAATCTCCAATTTGAAACCCTAGAACTTACTTGTTTGCACAACCCTTTCTTTAAACCTCAAAATATTTCACTAGTTAAGCAATATTGAGCCTCCAACATAATCATACTTGTCAACTCCTAAGAAGTCAATATGATCAACATGTTCAATAATAAAATCTGGAGACATGCAAGATATGGGTTGAATCTCTTCCTTGTTAATGACAACAACAAGTTCTTCATGTTCACCAATAATAGTAATTATGCGCTTCCTTATACGAACAACTTCCATAACTTCTAATTTGTCAAACAAAACTCTTAAGTAAAAAAGTGATATATCATGCTCATGAAAATAATCTCCATCATACTAATCAACAAAAAATTCACCAAACTCCTCCCATGTAAAAATATCTTCAATAACCTGATTAGAAGTAACGGCAATACTAGAACAACATATCTTCTCCTCAATTTCGCACTTAGCTTGAAAGATGTTCTTATGATGTACTTCACCAACTTCTTTTAAATGCAAGTCAATTTTTTTAGGCAGTAACATAAGTTTCTCCCAATACCTTCATTGTCCTATGTGGTAAGTCTATGTCTTCTTTTATAGACAACTTGTGTATGACCTAAAATCTTACACTCTATTTGATCAAGCCATTTATGACACTTCTCTATCTCCCCTTTCTACATACACTTCATCCCTCTCAACATGATCTCCATAAAATTTTGTGGATCAATCAATGACATATACCCTTCAAAATTTCTTCGTCAGTAATTGTAGACATGATCTTGCACTTTTTTCAATTTTCTTCAGCCTCCTTTCTCTTCTTTTCTAAGATGTCTCTCCTTCCTTTCCTTTTTTTTATTTTCTTTATTTTTAATTTTTTCTCCAACTCAGAATATAAAAAGAAACAAACTAAAACTAATGATAAAAAATGTAAATTAAAGGATAGATAGATCTCAAGTAATGCCAAAGCTCGGATACCAAATGATATGAATTCCATAGGAAACTCGCACCAACTCAGACTGTCTACTCCAAAATGGTGGTTGATCTTGACCCGACGTCGTGCCCCTTTGCACCAAATCTCAGTGTTGGTTAACTTCGAATTGTAGCAATAGTGAAAATGTGAACCTTGATATGGTGAAGATACCACAAATGGTGATATAAATCCGCTTGATAAGTCTAAAGGTGAACGAACAAAATCACTCCGCTATATTCAAATAGTTTTAAAGAATCAAGATAGGCCAAGCCACATTTTTCTACCAAAATTATTCTTCTCTTCTCATTAATAATGCCTCTTTAAATAGGCTCCAAAGTACAAAGAAATTCCTAATCAAAATAGCTAATAAAAAGGAACAAGTTTGGCTGAAATAGGGAAACTAAACAAGGAACAAATCAAACCTATTTAAGAAGTATAAAAACGTGTATCTTAGTCCTAAACAAGAAAAATATTGGTGGAATATAATTCCCTAATCAAAACAATTGACTGTACTCAATAGCTTAAGTAGATTCTGAGAAGAATCCATGCTTCCAATTTAGCTTGATGCTTGCATGCTAGGTGTCCTAAATAGTTTGAGCCCAAAATTCTTGAATTAATCTATTGAACTCAATTTGAAACTTCTTGTTGATCAAATTCATATCAACGTTTCACATGAGAAGTTGTAATTGAGATGGATTAGTTTATAAGATAAGATGCCTATTCACTATATTAAAATTTTGAGTTAAATATGAAGATTTCTATAATATACAAGTGTGTCGTGTCCGAGTCAAGCGATGGAGCGTAAACGTCGTCTCGTTTGAGTTTAAATAGAAAGTTTGATGACTTTGTATCGTAGGGATAATAATTTAATGTGTACTTTGATTGATGATAAGATTGATTATATAAAAATGGTAATTAAAATATCACTTCTAATTTTGATCTTAGTTGGCAATTATCAAAATTTTCCAACCGTGCTTATGGTTAGGAGTGTCTAAATAAACCAAAAACTATTAGACTGGCCAAACCAAATTGGAAAAACTAGACCAGACCAAACCATATAAGAAACTAGTCTCGTCCGATTCAAATATTTTAAGAAATCCGATTTGCGGTCATATCATGGTTCTATTTGTTAAAACTTGGAAAAAACTCGGACCGGATAAAATTTTCTAAATAGAATTTACATAAACAATGGATCTTCAGTCTTCTCAGCCCATCGGCCCAGTCCACTCCAAACTCCACAAAACCTCTCTCGGCCGGGGGGCCGACTTCCAAGTTCCACCTCCCGATCTTCAGCCACCGCCCGCCTCCACTGCCCGCCGGTACGGTCACCGCCCGCCTCTCAACCATAGACCTCCGCCCTCCGTTTGTAGTGCAAGTATTTAGTTTATAAATTTTGAAATTAAATTAGGATCGGTGAGTACGAGGAGGGGTTCGAATCCTACCGGAAGGGCGGCTACCACGCCGTCAGGATCAGCGATCCCTTCGCCGCCTGGCTGGGGCCAGTTCTCCACCGCCTGGCTCGCCTACGATTCCCTCTCCAAAGTAATATTATATTTCCCTCTATCTTTTATCATTATTTTTATTATGCCTTTATTATTCTTTTAATTCTCTCTCGTTATATAGAATTATATAGCTCTGAAGATCCAGAAGAGCGAGGCGCAGTTCGCACAGGCCGCGCTTCACGAGATCGTGGTCCGCCTTATCGATCATTTCAAGCACGCTGGCCCGAACGGGCAGCACCAATGCATGGTCCTCGAGTTTCTCAGGGATTGCTTGCTCAGGCTCATCCGCTACCACCGCTACAGGGGGCCTCCATTTGACAAGACCCGGGAGATCCCGTCAAGTCGTAGATTGCCCCTATCCTTGAGAGGCCCGAGGGGGTAGTAAGCTTGCGGGTGGCGCGACGATGAGCATCATCGAGAAGAAGTTGAAGAGGAGGGCGGTTGAGAAGATACAAGGGAAGAGAGTCTCCATAGGACCTGTTCTTAACAAGCCAATGAGATGCTTGGACGGGGTTGACGTCAGGTGCAAGGTCGTCGATTTCGGAAACGCTTGTTGGGCCGATAGGCAAGTCGTCGAAGAGATTTAGACCCGACAGTATAGAGCTCCCGAGGTTATATTGCACGCGGGATACTCCTTCTTGCTGATATGTGGTCTTTTGATTGTACCGCTTTCGAACTTGCAATCAGGTGAGATACTTCAAAGCTAAACTAAAAAGTTAATTAATCTAAGTTAGTAGACCTTTGGAAGATTAGATGGATCATCAGCTGAAAATCATGTGGTTAGTGGACTGAATGAGGACAAGAGAAAGGGTTCTACTGTGTGATTTTATGTTGTGTCGGTTTCCCGATTGGGTTCCGGTTTAGATTGGACCGAACATTCTGGTCCCAGTCTATACTGGATTAAATTCCGGTCCGGTCTGATTTGAAAAAAAAAATATGGTCTTGTGCATCTGCTCTGCCTTTGTTATGATGATCGCTAGTTACGAGTATACTGTTAGCAGCCAGTTGACTTCCGTCCAGAGGCCACAAAACTCACGGGAAAGGTGTTGCGACAGTAGGAGTTTGCAAGGTTTGGAAGTGGCCTCCCATAAGATGCATATTATTTGAATTTTTTTTCAAAAAAGTGTTGTTTTTCATGATTAATTATGAAAATGGTACCCAACAAAATTATCAAACTAGTGTTCACCTAGAATATCTTGATAAAAATTTCAAGATTTAGACTGAGACAGGGGAAAATTATGTAGGCAAAATGAAGTACTTTCATGGCATCGAATTTGCTCAATATAACAAGGGTATATTTTTTTATGTTAGCAAAAATATGTTATGGATCTTATACAGGAGACTAAGAACCTAGATTGCGAGCCTACTTAAGATACCCCTTAGCTAGGAAGATGATGACCAAAATAGATTGGGCATGGATTTTTTTTTTCCCAATCGGATGCTGGATTTTTAACCCACCTTCTGGTACAGTCAGATTAAAAACTCGGCATCTGGTCAGGTCGGATTTAAAACCCAGCATTTGGAGAGAGAATCACCATTTTGATAAAAAAAAA
>SOPF01021724.1:0-28443 GCA_012979155.1 Hypericum perforatum
GTGAAAACGCAACTGTGAAATATGGAAGGGTTTATCGACCAGAATATCAAAGACAAGACCCGAAACACCAAGTCAGGAATCTGTACCACCCAACCATATGGCAACTAAACACTCTTCAATCTCATAACCGTGCTCATATCATTCAGAAACTATGAACATAACCCATCAACCTTGCCCATGACACACCCGAGAACTACCTACTACACACGGGAGCTACGAAAACAGCACCAAAATCCAGCCATATCATAACCCAAAACCCATCACGCACAGCGAGAACAACTCAAATCCCCCTTTTCGTTGCACAGTCGGGACCAGAGAACCAATCGCCACTGCGATTTCTGCAATCCGCGATCAACAACCCAAACAATCCCGAAAAATCGGAAGCAAACAACAGTCAACAGCATGAATCCATATCATCGGGAGCAACCAAGAACCAGCAACACGTCAAATCGAACTTCTACGCTCAAAAGAACAGTGATCAAGAAAGCAATCATTATCAGGAAAACAATACATATCAAACAATACAAAGAACCCACTAAAGTACACAGAAACCAACAAAACAAAGGGAATCAGTAAAAGGGTTCATAGATAAGGAAGATAAACAACTACCCAGATGGGAATTCCTAACCAAAGCGCATCAACAAGAGAGAGAATCCCCAGAAATTCCAATAACAAGGAAAAAATGGGATTTTTTTTTCTTTTTTTTGGAACCTCTTTTTCCCCTGCTTGGTGATTAGTACAAGTATATATAGGTGAGAGGAGTGAATGATGGGCCTATGAAAGAAGTAACCCTCAAAAAACACCAAAAGTTTTTACCTTTATTAGAGATATATAAAAGGATTAAGAAAAATTTCTCCCTCTTTTCTATTTTAATTATTACTTTTTTCCTGAGAGTTCTTGTTTTGTTGGGGTGTATACCATACCATATGGGGGCTATGGTTTTGTTGACAGATGGAAGGATATTGCATTGGATTTGTATTTTATCGTCTGCTTTTAGTTTTCCTTTACCTTTTCTAAATTATTATGGGTGTTTAACGAAGTTGGATTAAGTTATTCCCACTAGCAGGATCATGTATGTATATCTCTATCCGTGGTATCATTTTAGGCCGTTGGATGGAGAAGGAGCACATATGTTTAATTTTACTGTGGGGATTTATTGGAATTGGATTGAAGAGACTTTCGGTTTCCACATCGAGGAAGTATACAATGTATGCACAATGCGACTTGTAATGGTACATCATTAAGTTATTATATATATATCATGTGGCATACAATTGTAACAATATGATATAAAATGATGCATTGTACTACATAAAATAATGCACAACAGGACACATACACTAGTGCATTATATACACATAATGATTTATTATCCATATTACAAAAATGTTATATTTGATAATAAATTATAAAACCATCCTACATAGTTATCGATATTGCAAAAATGTTATCAAACGCAAGTCCATCGTTGATATTTTTCACGTTGCCTGGAATTTGCCACTCGGATTCAACAACATTGAATCTGATCTCGTGTTTAATATATATTTGAGTTGTATAAAACTCATGGAAATATTTAATGATATTGTCTTTTAGAAGAATAGATTCAACAGTTAGAACCATCTAGTCATCTATATTTTATTTTCCTTTTCTCCAACTTCTCCTCTCAATTAAGAAAGTGGGGAAAATGATGTACATCCTAATGGATTTTTAATCCAACATTGGACTTATATGTGAAATAATTATGTAATGGGCTGTCATGTCCGGTTGAGCCCACTTAAAAGTGATCAAATAAGTTTTGGGCTTTGATGAATTAGTTCGTTAATTATAAAAGAATTAATACGTAATTATATGTTAATCACGCAAAAAATCCTTTCAATTGACTAACAAATACCAAAATTATTTTGTGGTTGGTGCAAATTTAAATATTTTGAAAAAAAAGAAAACAATATTTAAATTGAGTTAAAGTACATGAATGCTGAAATGTTTTCGTTACCGAATATCGATTTTTGATACATATATTAATACATAGAAAATATCCAACTTAAATTTCTGTTTAAGTTCACTAATTCAGAAACTCATCGATTTATTTAAAAACCGAAACATCCCAGAGCGATTAAAAAAAAAAACTGGTACGTCAATTTAAGACACATAAATATCCATCTCGAAAAAGAGCATCCATCACATTGACACAAATTGTTATCATCTTCAAAATGTCCAACATTCAAGTTATCATCTTAAAAAGGTCCAAATTCAATCAAATTATATCAAATTGTAAGCTTTGTATAAAAATTTACTTTCTTCATGTGGACCGAAACACGCAAACCTGACATTAATGATCCATATATATGATATATTTACAATTGATGTTAAGCAAATATAATGACTAAAGAGTTTGAGTCTCTGACGGAAACACTCATAATTATTCGCACAGACTAGTTATCACATTTCTTTCCTTCTTATTAACTAATGCAGTCTATAATAACCATGTTAAAGAGCGAAGACACTTATGGGTTTGATGGCCGGTAGAATTAACAATTGTTTTAACAAATATAATATATTGATGTATAATTAACAATTAAAACTTGATATATAGTAATTAAGTTAAAATTAATCTCTCAAACGATCCAAGAGCGAATGTCCGTGAAATAGTTATGATTAAAGTTGAGTTTTTTTGGGAAGAGACTGAAGTTGATTTTTTTAGAAGGAGAAATAAGTTGATTGGTTGATAAGTTAATTGTGGAAAGGAATACGCATTAGACACTCCAAGGAGGAATCTCTGCTGGATTCTTACATTGCCGTACAAGTCTCTCTGATCAAGCCCACTACAAACAACATTCTCTAACTACTAAATTTATTGGAGGATCAGTAATCGCAATTTTGTGAATAGAGTAAATCACACGATAATAGAAATGGACAAAAATAACAATGATTAACTGATGAAAAATTTATTATAGATTAACTGAATATTTAAATTTTAATATTAAAAACATAACAATTTAAAATAAATATTAAAATATATTTATAACTGTTCAAAAGTTAAAATGTTACTCAATTCCTTCAAGTAAAATTAGTCGTATCCATAAATTATCTCTAGGGGATATAAAGAAGAAAAATTAAAAAGTGGACAAAAACATTGGGATTACATCTTAGGGGGGAATTCACATTGGTCAAATAAATATACATATATTTAAACTAAAGGAATACAAAATATGAAAAACTCCTATTTCCTAGTTTCTGAAAATACCTAAATTTGATAATTTTTTGCCTATTCGTTTTGATTCTATTAATCATAGAAATTCAATTTATCTTAATTCAAATAGATTTATCGTAATTCAATAGACTTATAGTAATTCTATCTAGATAATATATAGAATGGAAGAATGGAATTTATGTTTTGGCCTGTTGGGCCACAATCCAGCCCAAAGAAAGTAAACTAAGTTAACCAACAAGAATTGAATAATTCATAAACATCCATCAACCGCCATTTTTATGCACCACAGTTGCACTTGTACCAGACATTCAAACCCCCAAACTAACTACCATTCCTTCCTCTTTCCTCACGAAACCAAAAGAAAGGAAAACAAAAAAAATAGAAGCTAAAGAGGTCACTAACCTAAAAGCTTGCTCTTTGATCATTCCTATTCACAAATTCCCAAAAGGGTATTGCTTCTTTGGGTTTGCCAACTCCCAAGATCCCATCTTTTTTTTGTCCGGTAAGTTAATGTTAGCTTTTACCCTGAGCATGTGTTTGTGGCTTGTTTAAAGCAAATTAAGACATGGTCATAGGTTAGATCTTGAGAATAGTGGAGATTTGGAATAATGTTAATTCATAATTGGTCTTTTGGAAATATTTCTTTTTCTGGTAGCTGAAAGGTTGCTTTAGTTGAGCAGTTAAGGGTTGCATCTTATTACCGAGCTAGAGCCTTGTAGTAGAGAGCTTAATGGTTTGTCTTAAGAAGCAGTTGCACAGTTCTGTGATCCGTGGGAGGCGATCTAATGGTGTTCAATGCATAACGGACTAACGTTCTTATACTTGTTGTGGTTTCAGTTCAGGGTCCGGTTTACATGGCTGGCACTAGCAAGAGATTCACCAATCCACGTGGTCGTGAAATTGAGGAAGCATTCCTGGAAAGTGCGCCGCTTATTGGTGGACCGGTTGATGTGGCTGGGAATTTTGAGAGAGGTTCCAGATATCTTGTGCAGACTGGTAGTCCATCCGATGGGGGTCAAGTTCGGTGGTATTATACCAAGGCGCCTTTGGCGATTGGAGGTAATTCCATTCTGTTTGAGTAGGAAAGCACAGGAATATCTAATATCAGCTTAATTTAGTTCTCGACTCTGCTCTTCAACTTGCATTTCTTGGGCTGACCTTGGGAAATACTCGACTCCTTTGGTTTCTGATGCAAATTCATCTGCGGACTTTTATCTCTTTTTATCTTGTGTTGTGACTGTTGGGTTTCCAGAGAACACATGGATTTCTCAGTGACTTCTTCGCCCTTCTGGCTTCTGTCTTGCGTAGAACTAGCTGCCTCGGTACCTCGAACTGAAGTTTTGAGGAGAAAAGACTTCGTTCGTTTGGGAGTCAGAGACTCACTAGCCCTGGAGGCATTTTTCTTGCAGGTTAGTCCAAATCTTTCCTTGTTTAAATAAAAAAAATATTTTGGCAAGTTGCTTTCTATGACTTACGGCTCTATGTTTCACTGAAAAGATTGCTACAAGCATCAGCTTGTAAAAATTGTTTTACAAACTTAAAATTCAGACAGATCTTCATGGAAAAATTTCTCTTCATCTTCATTGTGTGCATCCATGTGATAGAAAGAGGAAGAATTGCTGTCGTACTGGTGGAAAGAGTTTGCTGAAGTCTACGAAGGCCCGAGCAGCAGGGGCAATCCAAGCGTAAAGTTGGCAAAAAGTGCTAGTGCATGCTCTTCAGATGCTACTTCAACTCAAACTGGAAAGGAAGATGATAGAGTTGGTGTCCCAGTGAAGGGAGGACTATATGAGGTAGGTGATGTGTGTTTTTTTTAAAAAATTTATTTTCCCTTCTCTTTTTTATTGGTCAAAAGCATAGGGTCCTAACGTATGATTGACTCCTATTAATCCAAGTTGCCCTCAATGGTTCATGTATTTTGATATTTTGGATTTATGAGTCAGAATTGCGAGTCTGAAGAGTATCAAATAAAACAGAAGAAATTCATTGTTGCAGGTAGATTTACAGAAGAGGCATTGTTTCCCTGTTTATTGGAATGGAGAGAATCTGCGTGTTCTAAGAGGCCATTGGTTTGTCTGCAAAGGTGACCATTGGCGTCCAGTTCGTGAAGATACCGCTGAACAGTTGGAAGTAGCATATCATAACAAGGTTAGTCTGATTCAGCTAATCTTTTCTCTGCTGTATATTGCAACCAAACTTTCATAAATACTCGAACAGATTATGGTTGACAAGTTTGGAATGACCTTCAGGTTTGGCACCGTAGGACATTTCAGGAGTCAGGACTCTATGCTGCGCGAGTCGATCTGCAAGGACCCACTCAGGTGATTCTACATATCGCTGAAAGTGGAATGCAACCCTTAATTATTCGGGTACCTAATTACACTTGCTCCTTAACAAGTCCCACGTTTGTTTATTCAGGGGCTTCATGCGCTTTTTACCGGAGAAGATGATACTTGGGAAGCTTGGTTAAATGTTGACACTTCTAGATTTTCGAATGTATTTGGACAAAGAGGAAATGGTATGAAGCTAAGGCGGGGTTACGCCGAGTCACCGTTGCACAAACCAACTCAGGTTTGTGTTATATATAGGACGTGCCATGAGAAGTTTCTGTTTTTAATCATAATTCATTCCCATTTATATGTAGGACGAGTTACGCCAACAAAAAGAAGAAGAGATTGATGATCACAGCTCACAGGTATTGCCAAGGCACATTCTAAAGTTCTTCTTTTTGCCTCTGTTCCTCAGCTATCCTCATCTTCCGTCTCTGTGCTTTCTTGTTAAGCATTCTTCTGTCACATATTGAAGAATTTGTACAAAATGGATGACATTGTTCAGATTATAATTGATTCCAATGGCCTAGGTTCCTGTGCGACACCTAGTCTTCATGGTTCATGGTATTGGTCAAAGATTAGAGAACTCTAATTTGGTTGATGATGTTAGTGACTTCCGTCGCAACGCAGAGATTCTCGAGCCACGACATCTAACTTTGCGTCAGCGTTGTGCTCAAAGAGTTCTCTTTATACCATGTCAGGTAAAATTATCACCTGCTTGTTTGATTATTTCTATGTTGCCAATATTTTCTTGCAAGTACTAACAAAATAATGTATTTCCAGTGGAGAAAGGGTTTGAAGCTTAGTAGTGAAGCTGTCATGGATCAAATTACTTTGGATGGTCTTCGAGGTTTACGTTCAATGCTAAGTGCCACTGTTCATGATGTGCTATACTACATGAGTCCTGTCCATTGCCAGGAGATTATAAATTCTGTAAGGAAGTCCATGTCCTATACTAATTGTGCTACATTATCATTTTAGTATTCAAATAACAGAAGTAGAGTTAGAACTTTAACTATCGAATGAAACTTCTTCCTACAGGTATCTAACCAACTAAACCGGTTGTATTCGAAGTTTCTGCTGCGCCATCCTGGTTATGATGGAAAGGTATCAAGATAATTTTATCTTTGTTTCTTGGTTGACCATAAGTTGTAATTTTCTAGTTCAGTCTCAACTAAACCGGTGCTATTGTTTTCCTAGGTTTCCATCTATGGTCATTCATTGGGAAGTGTCCTCTCTTTTGACATCTTGTGCCATCAAGACGAAGGAATGAACTGGTTGTCAGCTCCAGAAGAATCATACCCTGAAGAATGTGGAATTGACCATTCTTCCCTCGATTTGGATACTCGATTGGGAAATTCCAGCTCCACTGTTAATGATCAAATGCCAGATACGAGCATGGGTATTGAATCTAGCACCCCAATGCATGAGAAGGGATTAGATGACGAAGCTTCTACGAGCATGGATACTATTGAATCTCACTCAGTCCGGATCACTTTAGTGGATGAGAGTGCAGATTGCAGCAAAAATACTGTGGACGACAGTGCAGTGGAAGCAATTGCAGGAGACAGTGCCAACGAGGCAATGGCTGAGAACGAAAGCAAAGGTGCTAAGGATAACGACCGAAAGATAGCACTTCTTAATGAAGAGGTGCCAATTCTTCTGAATATTCCTCATTTTGGCTGAATTTCTTGGTTGTTTATATCTAAAACTGTCTCCAACTACCGAACCATAGCATATTTTAATTCTTAGTTAGTTACCAGCATTTGCATTACGTGTGCCAGCATGCACAAGCTTGAACTTCAGCAGACTGTGTAACGTTTTTCAATGTTTGTTTCAGATAGATCTCTTGAAAACTAAAATCGCTGTTTTTGAGTCGCAATGCAATGAGAGTGATGTTAAAGGTCAGTTTCATCAAACTAACATAAGCTGTGTTTCACTCTGATATCTCGTCTTTGGCATGTCAGATTTTATTGTTTGTGTGCTTGGGCTTCATGTTCACCAAACGTGAAACGTTTTGCAGAGAAGAAAATTATGTCAGAACATCCATCAATGAGGTATCCATCACCAAGTATCAGTGATGGACTGAAGAATTATACCTCAAATATCAAGTATCCGAAGCTTCTATTCGAGGTAAGGTAACATTGACCACAAAAAGTGCCTTTCCTTAATGAATGGCTGCTTATGGTAGCTTGTTAAAGACTAGCTGAGATGCAATATTTTCCAATGTTAAAGATGGGAACTTGAGTTTTTTTCCTTGAACATATTACTAATGTGCTTGTGTACCAGGTTGACACATTCTTTGCAGTTGGCTCTCCTCTTGGTCTCTTCCTTGCTCTCCGCAATATTCGGTTTGGAATAGGTAAATAATCCCCTTTGTATTGGCAAAAAGTGAACCTTCAAGTCAATGTAGCCTAGCTGACCATTAATACTTTGGATGGTAGTACTTGTAAAACCTCTGCTTTTTTTCGTTCTTTCTAGGTTAGTCGGTAATGTGCTTCTTGATTTCGCACACACTCCCAAATGCATCATAACTTTTGTCTAATTGGTCATCTAATCTTCAGTCAATTTTCCTTTGTTGGAGCAGGACACGGGCAAAACTATTGGCAGGAAGGAAATATAGTTGAGGAGATGCCGTCCTGTCGTCAAATGTTGAATATCTTTCACCCTTTTGATCCCGTAGCGTACAGGTTTGTCTGAGATACGCACACGATTGTTCAACTACGCGCCTGATGCACATTCATGATTCATGTATATTCTTGCAGAATAGAGCCACTTGTATGCAAAGAATCTGTGGGATTGAGGCCGGTTATTGTTCCTTACCACAAAGGTGGCAGGAGATTGCATATCAGATTTCAGGTGTGCACCTCAGGGTGAAAAAACCCATCTATCTTGTTAAAGGATGGTTCATTGCTCTTACTCTTACATTTCTAGTCGGCTTTATGTCCTTCAGGAATTAGCTGAAGATGTAGCTACTCGTTCCCGTAAAGCGAAACATCGATTCATATCTGTAAGGGTAGGTTCTTTTGACATTTTCGTGCCTGAATGCTTATTACAGTTGGATAGGTCTGCAGACATTGTCTTACGTTAACATTAATCGTCCGCATGAATTAGCCTCCACTTATCCGTACGGGTATTGATCTGGATTGGTTCTTCTGTTCATTGATCTTTAATATTCTTGATGAACAAAAGATTCGAGTCAAGTTGCGCCTAGATGAAAAAGAGCAACCAACACAGATAATGCATCAGTTTTTCTCCCCCCTGTCATTCGGAATTGCACCTGCAAGTTTAATTTCTTTCACTTCACAATTCATTAAAGGAAAGTAATCTTAGAAATTCTTAATCTTTGAAACAGGACAAAGTGCTAACAGCTTGCCAACCAAAAGATCCAGGTACCATCAAAGCATCTAGAAGCTTCTGTAATTCCTTTAGAGTGAAATCTCCCTCGGCTCCAAAAAAAAATGGAGGAAAAAAAGGCTCGGAGGCTCCTTACTTTGAGCTTTATATTAGGCAAAACTGGTCTCTTTCTTATGCACACATGTTATCTTGCCATGCAACAGATGATTCAGAAAATACTGAACGTCGAGAAGAGAAATCTTATGGCGCGATCATGATGGAGAGGCTAGCCGGTGATGTAGAGCGGATTGATCACGTGCTCCAAGTACGTTATTGTAATTGTAGACGCAGTTGCCTTTTCCGTGTTGATATTATTAACTTTAAGGTTGAATGAAGACCGATTGGCTTACGAACTCTAGTTTTGATCGGACTTTTGCCCTTTTAAAGACATTTTATGGTCATTCTTGTCCACCTCTTGTACTTGGCTGCTGCTGTTCTTATGTGATGTTTCTTGCTGATTGTGTAGGACAAGACTTTGGAACATCAATATCTGCAAGCCATGGGATCCCATACGTAAGTAACTTCTGTTCTGGAAAACTCACCCAGGAAGTAGGCTTCTCTCTTCTTTACTTCTTCCTCGTTCCATACCGACCAGCCCTTCGTACTAGGAAGATGATTCAAGTTAACCGGTAGACAGTCTCTTGCTAGTCTGGTCTCAGTAATGTAAGAGATCTGTAGGATGTTGTCGAACCATAGTGGGCGGAGGCATGGAACCTGTGTGATTTTGCTCTTCTCAAGTTAGTTGTCTGAAACACATCAAACCATGTATCTGTTTTGCAGAAACTATTGGAGGGACAATGATACCGCTTTGTTCATATTGAGGCACTTGTATAAAGATGTAGAAGAATTCGAGACAGGAAGAACCTTGTGAAAGGTTCCGATGAGAGGTATTCATCAAGTAGCATGTTCGAGGAAGTGCCGAAAATGTAACAGCTTTTCGGAAAACCAGTTACAAGGTTCGTTTATCATGCAGATTTGGCTAAAGCTAGCTACAGGGTCATGGCTTCTGTAGCTTCTCAAGAGTGAAAGGTGGCGACCCGCTAAGGTGTTATATTCTCCACCAAGTGACCAACTGCAATTGAGAACAATCACGTTCAGAGAGAACTACAAGCTCTGCAGCTATTGCAGCACTATGACTGGCAACTAGTGTGGCGACGGAACGTCTTCGTTCTGCGAGTGCTTGGCTCCACAACTAAACTTCAAGAAAGATGTTCCAACTGAAACTCAAATACAAGAGCAGCAAAACATGTTTACGTAAATGGGAAAGGTCTTACATATAAAGAGATGGCCTGTAAGAGATATAGTAGGATCTGTATAATCTTTCGCAATAATCAATGGTTCATAATGCATCCTAGATTACTCTATTCCTGTTTGTTTATATTTCGAAGGTACAAAGTCAAATGGACGAATTTGAGTTACGAATTGGATCTTCAGGCGTGTTTTTTGCCATTATATTCTATGCCGAGAGAACCAGATAAAGATATATGGAGTTACGAATTGGCTTGGCGACTCGGGTACGTGATTCTGCCGCCGCCATTATCATTCTAGCCAAAAATTGACAATGCAGTTACTTGGATATTGCAGCAGCAGCAGCAGCTTTAGTCCTTTGTTTCACTATTGATTGAACAAATAATTCTCCAGCCCTATAAGATGATCGAACCTGCAAAAAATGCACGATGTCAAGATCTGATGGTAAGCTGGCTCGTAGCCTTAAGCTGAGTTAATGCTTTCAAAAATTCAAGAGACATTTGAATGTTGCGTTTTCAGCATGGAGTAAACATCCTCAAGGTACTCATAAAGTTCGAACATCAAAAAGTATAGTAACACATGACTTTTTGTTGCTACAAGGTTTTATTTCCCGGATAGAAAATTCCAAAACAAAGAATCAAAAGAAGCACCACACTTACCAAAGGCCCGCTTGCCACATAGCGGAAACCAATAGATTCTCCATACTCCTTCCAGAAAGCAAATTTCTCTGGTGTGACGTACTCTTTAACGGTCAAATGTAGTGGAGTTGGCTGCAGAACAGAGACAGGAAGATGAACAAACAAGCAAAATTACCCAAGTCCTTCCCTGAGATTTACACAATACTAAAGGTCAATATGGAAGTATAAGGATGCCAAGTAACCTGTAAATACTGCCCAAGCGTCAGAATGTCTACATCAATGGCCCTCAAATCAGCCATTGCTTCCTTCAGCTCATCGTCAGATTCTCCGAGGCCCAACATTATGGAGGATTTGGTTGTCATTCCATACTTACTAACCTTAGCATGCTTTAGAACTGATAAACTCTGTTCATACCTGCAATTCAATACAGAGCAGAACTCATCAATATCACATTAAAGGTGGGAACCAACAACTGTCAGCGGCTTATGTAGAGTACAGTTCTGTCCAATTCCAGAAAAGATCAAACAATTTTCTCAACCTCCTGAAAATGTAGTTGCACGGATTGGTTCCTGGTACTCACCCAGCTCGAGGATCTCGAACAATTCTCTGGAGCCTTTTTACGGTCTCAATGTTGTGGGCAAAGACATCAAGTCCTGAATGCACCAGAACTTCGACAGCTTCCAAGTCCCCACGAAAATCAGAAGTTAAACACTCGACCATTATCTCGGGCTTGAGATCCTGCAAGAGTAATGCAATCCGATCACTTCTCCAGTGTTCTATTCATCTTTCTAGAAGGGTGCAGACAATCAGATTCAGAATTACTACCTTCATAGCTTTAACAGTCTGAGCAAAATGCCCACTTCCCCCATCCGGTAGGTCATCACGATCTACACTTGTTAGAACAATATAATCAACACTGAAAAGAACAAAGGGAAAATAGTGTAAATTACGATTTACGAACATGCATGATTCAACAATATACCAAGCAATCAGAATTTGAAGTAGATTGAAAGTGCCAACAAGGAAGAAAAACATACCCCCAACTGGCAATGGCCTTGGCAGTATTTTCAGGTTCCATAGGGTCAGGAGGTGCTGGGTTTCTACTGGTTTTGACGGCACAAAATCTACAGCCACGTGTACAAGTATCGCCTAACAACATTATGGTTGCGGTTGCAATACCATCTCCTCCCCCATTCCAACACTGCACAAAAACAAAATGTCAACCCATTTCCCTGTTTTTCTTTGTGAAAAGTAACAACCCTTTTCCTGTTTGTTTAACCACAGATTGGCAAAAGAAGATATAACATCAGTTAACTGCTCCAAGTTGTTCGAAATCTAAATCGGGAGCAAGTTACTGCATCTATCACTACTTTGACATCACACATCCATCCATCCTACCAAGGAAGACACCATAAAAGACTTCAAAATTTAATCTTGTACAACAAACCGACGGCTATCCCTCTCATAAGATTTGGTACAAGCTAACTTTACAACAGAGTTCCTCTCTTTAGAACCAATACTAAAAGATCACAAGCTGATATTATTCCTTTAATCTGATCAAACCGCCCCCCGGATTCCCAAAACAGCTCAACTCCTCATTCATCTATAAGCACACGAAAGCATCAAAGGGCACATGCCACAGCTGACACCAAAACACACACAACAAAAAAAAGCACCATTCTTTAACCAAGCCACAGCTGACACTAAATCTCACACAACAAAAAAAGCACCATTCTTAAAGCAACAGCCTTTAAACAACACCTTAACGGACAATTCACAAAGACAAGAACCTTTCCAATGTCGGTTACTAAAACACAACTAATTTTTAAAAAAGCACCAATCTTTAATATATAAAGAAGGCTTTAATTCAGAAAGAGACAGTAAGCAACCTCTCCAATGTTGGGGCACTGAGCTTCTTCACAGACAGTGTTGAGCTTCAACTCAGAGAGGGAGTCCTTCACCTCCCTGTACTTCTCCCCCTGAGGAGCTCTCTGCCTTAGCCACCCGGGCTTCTTCACGTCCGGGTCCCGACCCGTAAAGGGCCCCATTTTCATCCCTCCCGGATACGGGTCGCTCCTACCCGCCTCCTGTTCCATTGCATTCCTAACAAATCCTACCCGGTAAGGGACCCGGGTTCTGGTTCCGGGGAATGTGAGCGGTTTCTGGATCATCATCTTCCTCGGGCAAAAGAATGTCTTGATGGTTCCACTATTAAGGGAAGAAGGGCGGAGACAAGGTGAGGGCTTTGTAGATTGGGCGGTGAGCTGCCATTGGAAAGCTTTGAATTCTCCGTCCAAAGTTTGCCTTTTTTTTTAGTGATAGCTAGAGTCAAGGAAGTTGGGTGACCAAAGTGTAAAGTCAAAAGAGTTGGTGACCGAAAGCTTGAAGTGAAAGAATTGGATTACCGGTGTAAAATTAAGGAAGTTGGGTGACCAAATTGTAGAGTCAAGGAAGTTTGGTGACCAGAGTGTAAATTCAAGGAAGTTGAGTGCCCTAGCGTCAAGTAAAGGAAGTTTGATAACCAAAGTAGAAAGCTTAAAAAGTTGGATGACCAAATGTAAAGTCAAGAAACTTGGTTTACACAAAATAGGGGTCTGCAAATAGGATTGAAATTCCTAAAATCCCAAATTTTTTTCCATACTGGTGATTTTGGGATCGAGATGTTATTTCGTAGGAATTTTTCGAACATTTTAAGAAGTTTGCTTATCAATATTTGGTAATAATTCGGGATCTACCGGAATTTTATTGAAATATCAAAATACTAAGTACTAAATTGTAAATTTTCAAACATATAAGGAATATTTAGATAATGTTTTACCTCAAACCTCTTATGACTTATCTTCCCTCGACTTCCAAGTCCCATCTTCCTACCCCAATTAAAAAACTTCACGCAACCTTAGCCTTCTCTTCTTTGGCCACCTCAACACTTCCGCGGCTTCATCCCAACCTCCAATCACTGACCCACCTACCTGGATCGTGATTATCCTTTTCGGTTAGTTTTCACTTCCCCTCCTCGGTCTTCCCCTCCTTCTCGAGGATCTCGTTGTTGATGTTGACGAGCTAGTCGTTGGCCTCCTTATCGTCAAATTCCTCGCCCTTTGTTCCCCCGGAGAATAGGATGTAGTGCTGGAAGAGCGCCTTCGACGAGTCAGCAATCGCCTTGTACAGGGACTAGGACTTGGTGACGACGTGGCAAAGCGAGAGTTTGAATTCATCATATTCGTTTACCAAAAAAATTAGGAATTTTAGGAATTTTTTGAAATTTTAATCTGCGATCAGGATTATCTTGAAATTTTTTTGGTACAGGATCGTGATGACTTATTTTAGCTATTTGATATTCGAGATATTCGAGATCAAAATTTAGGGATCCGAATATCCCGAATACTCACCCCTGACACAAAGTGAAAAATGAAGAAGTCGGGTGGGAAGTGGAAAGTCAAGGAAGTCGGATGACCAAAACCGGAAGTCAAGAAAGTTGGTTGATCAAAGTAGAAAGTACTGGATATTGGGCTGGGCCAGGACATCTTAACAAACAAGAAAATGGGCCAACACCCCAAAGCCCATCCCAGATATGTATTATCCACAGCCCATAAGGACTAAAACCAATGATTCACGATCTCCCACCCTTCCAAGCTCGCTTGGTTTTCTTCTCCTCACTTGGTGGCGCCTCTGCTCGAGGAAACTATAAGGTTAATTGTTCTCTCTATCTTCATACAGTCCACTCATTTTTTTCTTACATGTCGGCTCTCAATACATAATCTCTAACATATGACTAATACCCTTTAGTTCGTTTTATGTTATTTTGGTTTTGCAGTGTTTGTTTTGGGGAAACGGGTCTGCCCTAAGAAGAATGTTTGTATAAGCTGCTATGAGTTGTAGGAGTTTGTTTTAATTGTGGTAAAGCTGGTCTCTTTCATTGCTGGAGGTCTTGCAAGATGGCTGCTTTAGCTTCGACGCGGCTGCTCGTCTTTGTTGGTGATTCGTTACCTTTACAGAGGTTGACGGGTTTAGGTCGGGCGTGTTTGTTTCCTCGTAATGGCAGCCATGGCTCGCGGTTTATCAGCCAGGTTGTTGATCGCAGAGGCCGGAGTGGGCCTCTTTCGCTCGATAGTCTAGGGTTTAAGAGGGAGGAGGAGGAAGTGGCGAATGGAGGGGAGGTGGGTGGAGTTGAGAGGTTGGAGTTGGGTTCCAAGATTAGAGTTTCGAAAGGGGGTAGGGCCAAGGATACGAGGAGCAGCAATGTGAAACTAGGAGCTGCTGAGGTGACGAGGAGGTCGGTGGAGATAGAGGGGGCTCCCTTTGCTGCTAAGTCGTTTTCCGAGCTTGGAGTTCCGCCTTTGTTGATAGATAGGTTGGAGAAAGAGGGCTTCACAGTCCCGACTGATGTCCAGTGTGCAGCTATCCCTACTATTCGTAAGAGTCACGATGTTGTAATCCAGTCTTACACCGGATCAGGAAAAACTTTGGCCTATCTTCTACCTATATTGTCTGAGATTGGACCGCTGAAGGACGACTCGTTGAGTGGTGATAAGGAATCTGGAAAGAAGAAGGAGATTGAAGCGGTCATCGTGGCTCCATCTAGGGAGCTGGCAATGCAAATTGTGAGGGAGTTTGAGAAGCTGCTAGGACCAGAGAACAAGCGAGTGGTTCAACAACTTGTTGGGGGTGCTAACAGATCAAGACAGGAAGAAGCTCTCAAGAAAAACAAGCCTGCAATAGTTGTTGGTACACCCGGCCGGGTTGCAGAGATTAGCGCCGCTGGCAAGCTTCACACTCATGATTGTCGTTATTTGGTCTTGGATGAAGTCGACGAGCTTCTTTCGTTCAACTTTCGAGAGGATATGCATCGGATAATAGAACACGTGGGGAGAAGATCTGGTTCAGGCCCCTCGGTACCAAAAAGTCTGGCTGCTAAGCGGGTGGAGCGCCAGACCATCATGGTGTCTGCAACTGTTCCGTTCTCCGTAATAAGGGCTGCTAAAAGTTGGGGACACGACCCGTTGCTGGTGCAAGCCAGACAGGTTGTTTCATTAGACGCCCTACCTGCACCAACAGCCCCTAGCTCGGGTTCAAGCTCAAATCAGCAGCCTCAACAAACAGTGCAGAGTCTCCCGCCGAATTTGAAACACTACCACTGTGTCGCAAAACTGCAGCACAAGGTCGATGCTTTGAGAAAGTGTGTCCATGCACTCGATGCCAAGTGTGTGATAGCGTTCATGAATCACAATAGACAACTAAAAGATGCTGTTTTCAAGTTAGAGGCTAAAGGGCTGAAAGCTGATGAGCTACATGGAGATCTTGGCAAGCTCGCTAGGTCAACAATACTAAAGAGGTTCAAGAATGGGCAGTTGAGGATCCTCGTGACAAACGAACTCTCTGCGAGGGGTTTAGATGTGCCAGAATGTGATCTTGTTGTTAATCTGGACTTGCCGACAGACTCGATTCACTATGCTCACCGAGCTGGCCGGACAGGTCGTCTTGGCAGGAAGGGCATCGTGGTTACCATCTGCGAGGAGTCGGAGTTGTTCATTGTGAGAAAGATTCAGAAACAGCTCGGGGTTCCCATTCCGAGCTGCGAATTTTCAGAAGGCAAGTTTGTTGTGGCTGAAGCCAAGGATGTACCAGTAGAAGCTTTGACGTGATTTAAGTTGCTATTGTCTATAAATCATGCATTGATGGCACCCTTCACCGGTTCCAGATGCTTCTCTTTTACACATTTGATATCATAAGTAGTTTCTCGGATTTTAGCTCTTAATGTTACCATGCAACTTTCTCCTGGTTAATCTCATGACATTTTCATAATGCAACTCAAGATACTCATCTTGCGACATTTTCGCAATTGTTACTTGTTAGAGCCGTAGTCATTGCCAGTCTCATCGGCCGGGAAAGCTGAAGTCTTAAAACAAAAGGAACAGAAAGAACTGCAGAAAATTTTGACGCTTTCATTATCCGGGACAAAAATTCACTGTACCTATGGTAGCTAACTTTCATTAGTCATACTTCCTACAGACTCTCATCATGTCACATTAAGAGAAATTTATCAATCCTCTTTCTACCGTTGTGCTTTATGAACTCGTTATCAGCATGTCTGGTAAACGTCAAGGAGCTGCAGACGAGTTTTCAATTTCATCTGAATTTTCTGAGTCAGAGTCGTCAACCATCTCCTCGGAAACTTCTAACTCATGATTGTGGACCATCTCATCTGGATCTTCTAAGTCATAACCGAATGCCATCTCATATGAATCTTCCAAGTCAGAACCGTTGACCATCTTCTCAAGTGACTCCATGTCGCCAGCTTCAGTGAGAGTATGCAACCGAATCTTATCCACATCTTCGCTGTAAATTGAAATACAAACTTAAATGTTGCACTGCAATTAATTGATTCTAAGCAAAAAAAAAAAGCTGTTGAAATTTTTCAAATGAGAAACGTATTTCCTCTATGATCAACATCCTTGAGAGATATGCAACTCCAATAAAATCAGAAAAAATAGAAGTTCAACATACTCTGTGACTCCAAAGATTTCCTTGATGACTAAGGAGCTATCCCTTGAACAGAACTCCGGCAGCTGGTGCAATGCAACATGAACGCAAACAATCAGACTTGTTATTAGCAAATCAAAGGAAAAGTAATGTTAATGACTAAACGTCACACATCTTAAAAATCTAAATGAGCAGGCTTCAATACACCTTACGTTGATTGCTAATCAATATTCAACGTTACAAAAGTTAAAACCAACAGCCATTCACAGCTTCCAAGTACATCAAGTAATTCAGAAACGGCACAGTTCAACATCCTAAAAAGCCACTTTTGTATATAGAAATGGGTGTCCAAGTAACATATAAGGACCATTTAACATGTAGACACGGTGAAAATGAAAATCACGACATATAATCAAGCAAAAATTCATAATTTGGATCAGAAACGAAATGCAGCAACAAGAGGCAAACATCAAGTTCATTCAGGCTGACCACTTGCCTCGGACAAATAAAACACCTTTCCAAAGAGAGCTTGCACAGCAAGTTTTCTGTTGAGTCCCTTTTCAGAATAAATTGACAGATCCATAACAACTGGACCTGAAAATGAGAGATATTGTAAGAGCTGCCGGAACCACCCAATGTACATGTCGTAAAGGAAGTGTGACAAGAACATGAAAATCATTTTAGACCGAATGCTGGAACGAGACTTGTGCCAAGGAAATGGCGATGGCGAGGAGAATATGATTCATATGTGGGTCAATTACACGGAGTGCAATTTTGACTGCCGTACAAAAACAGCAAGCAATATGATTTTAGGAAGCAACGGATCAACATCAGCAAATCTGGTTGAACAGCAGGATGCTGTAACAAGAATATACTTTCTACTCCCATTAACTTCCTAGATATCAACACTTTGAAGTGGCCTTATGGAAGCTATATCGCATGCTATGGAAAACAATGTCTTGCCAAAAAAGAAATCTCCGCAAGGGGTATAAAATGTTATCACTAGCGTGCAATAGAAAATGGCAGGCCCCTCGACATTTTTAACTATGATACTCTCTATACTTAACCAAGATACCTTTATTCACCACAATGCGTTTTGAAATTTCGTTCAATATGTCAGCCACTGAGGAATCATCCAACATCAAGGCCCTCTTGAGCTGAATCAGGCCAGAAACCAATTCTGGACTAAAAGGCTTCTCGTTCAATGCATACCGGATGTACTTGCGCAAAATATCCTCCCTGCTAAAACCTGTCTGGAAATGAATCAGAAGGTGCCATCAAAATACCGGACCAAAGGGCAAAGCAAGATAATCCATGTCACAACAAAAAAAAAAAAAAAAGAAACCAGCCTCACCTTCAACTGAACAAAATCCGATCAATTTAAGCAATGCATCTATCAGCAATCAAATGTTCAGTGCAAAACACAACACAGTGTATGCAAAATGGCTAACAGTTTCTTAGACAGAAAAAAAGGCCTCGGCTCACTTCATTTCATTTTGATGTCTTAATGATGAACGGAAAGTGGCATGGTGAAAGGAAAGCCAAAATGGTACGTTACGCATCAACCTCGTGTTGCAGCAAAAGATACATTGGTGCACAGGAAATCATGAATTCTGAAACTGGAGATCAACTTTAGAGCCCGAGCATATCCATCTCACCTTTTTCGCGAGGCTCTCCAAGGCCGAATACTGTAACGCATCCCCACCCTTCTCGAACAACTCGTCAATGAACTTGCAGACCATTGCATTTTTTCGTACCTAAAATAGAAACAAATCCGACTGAAAAATAACATAAGATGCTCAACCGCTAATTTTAACACTAACAACGCGAACCCGAGCATCAAACCAATTGAACCAATTCGGGGGAGAGTACTAACCAGATTCCTGCGATGGTACTTGGGGGAATAGAACCTCCGGAACGTCTTCGCGACCGCACCAACGAAAGTGAGACCGAAGTAAGTGAGGGGCACGGCGAGCATCCACGGCATGGAGCTCGGGCCGAGGCGGGGGCCGGGGATGGCCTGGGAGACCGACCCGGTGAGCTTCACCAAGCGCTGGGCTTTGTTCTTCATCCACGTCACGTGTTTCTCCACCTCAACCGTTACCGCCTCCTCTTTCTCTTGAACTATAGGGTTCTTTCCCGTTTTGGCGACCGGGGCGGCGTCGTTTTGGGTTGCCTTGGAGTTGGCTCGAGCGGTTGTGGGGAGGGTTCTTAGGGGGTAGGAGACGAGAGGGGGCGTGGTGAAGGGCAGTTTGGGGATTTTGGGGCAGAGGAGAGGGGAAGTTGCGGCGACGGCGGAAGTTGCGGCGAGGAAGGGCGGCATCGTGGTGGCCTGGTGGGGTTTAAGTGGGAAGATGTGCTGTTGGGGATAGGGGGTTTGAAGTTTGGACGTGGGAGTAGGTTTTATGTTTTCAAATTATTTTGAAAATATAAACTTCTAATAGTGAAAGAACGAGCACCTCATTAGTGCAAAAATCATACATTGGCATTGTTAGAACTAAATTTGATTCGAATTTGATTCTATTTATATCTTCCAAATACACACACATATAAGCATGCAAAAAATGTTAATCAAATATGACATTATCAAAAGTAAAATGTGTTTTAAAAGAATGTCTATCGCACAATTGATTTTCCTCCAAGTGTGTTGGACATGAATATTCTAGTAGCACCCACACACAGTGAATAAGGTTCGTAAAAATTGATGACCCAAAGATGTCGTCCAACGCAAAGTATAGCCGTCGATGAGTTGACCTCCACACGCACCTGTTGGAAGCTCTATCTCATGTCACCTCGAGATCCAAGAATAGTGCCCACAGCTCGACAACTAGAGATATGCAATGGTCAATGCCTTTGGCAAAGCCACAAAGCCAATGTCCAATCCGAGTAGTGGATGACACGACCAACACCTAGGATCATGCAAAGTCCACGAGAAATCGTATTATGCAACCAACTAGGATCTCATGTTGTGGTAGTAGTGAAATTATTCAAAATTATAGTAAGCATTATGAGTAAGTAGTACATTGAAATTTTAATCACTGATTTCATTTATGTCAAATCATCCCAAACTACTTGGTAGGACGCTTGAAATAATACTTAGTTAGTTATTCTAACATAATCGTTGTGTTTTTTAATTCAATTTTTTAGTATGAGATATAATTAAATATTTGGGAAGAGTTACTAATATTTAAATAATATATTTAATTCGATTTAAATTAAAATATAGTGGATTATGTTGGACTCCGGGTTCGGATTGCATTCATCATGCGAATTTGGGCTCGGGCCAATTGGACCCGGATATTATACTCGTTAAGGAACTGGTATTATCCGTATAGATAGGCGCTGACGTCAGCGAATGAATAATCATTATCCTAATAGATAAGCACTACCCTAAAAGATAAGCATGAAAGTAAGCAGTTGAGTCAACTCACCAACAACGTATAGGAAAATATCAGTTTAGTACTTGATATTTTCCAGAGATCTACGGATAGGTCCAGTCGTGGAAATCAGGCTCCGATTCTTCCAAACGTGATCGGACCTCGACCGACAACTCACCAACAACGTTGCGGGACTTCGCGTCGTTAATTTAGCTTAATTCACGTTTAATTAAGCTTGATTAATTGTGTAATTATTTGTTAATTGCACGCAAAAACCAACAGATTCAAACACACAAAATTTTCAAAAAAAATTGAAAAAAGTAAATTGAGATTCTAAAATAATGAATTAAGCCGAGTGGCCAGTGCTCTTTCCAAACAAGCTATGACAATCTCTTTTGATTTGATTGTTTCTGATGTACTATTAGGTCTGGTACGCATGGATGCAGGAGGATATGGATGCATAATATGACGACCTCAATAAGATTAGATTGCTCTCTCTTGCATCCAAATTCCAAACTATAGTATCCATTGATTGATAAATAAAGATTGGGGGTGTATTATATAAAATAATTCAACCAGAAAAGGCCCATATCAACTTCGTTTCTTTCAGAATAGGCCGGTCAAAATCTAATTTTTCTCACCACCGTATGTATGGTTTGATGGTTACCGTATGTATGGTTTAATGGTTACGGGGTAAGTCTTTAAACATGAGATAGGAAAATCGAACTCCAACACCTGCCCAAGATCCAGAATTGTGGAAACAATTTCTCCCACAATTTTTTTTAAAAAAATCTATTTTTCTCAAGGTACTGGCATATCGGCGCACGGCTTGTCCATTCATATGGAAGACATTAACCTAATAATTAAAATCTAAAATCTACATGTCTCGTTTCCTATTTGAGAGAAGTCGGGGAGCAAAATATTCATGTTCTAACTGTTCTGATGGTCATGTTTTCTTATTGAAGTATTTTTTTCTGCTGTAAGATTTCCCACCAGTTTTATCATAGTATGATTTTGATTATGGCTGCACTCGTAACAAAAATTCTACATTAATTAAGATATATACCATAACAATACTTACTTAGCAAATGTGCTTAAGCAGCCACGAAAAACCCGAAGCGGCATACTAATGATCCAATTCCTTTAGACTAGCTAATTCTTCTAATTCGATGTAAGCACTAACCTTGAGTTCCTGCAGACGAGAAAGTCTGCCTAATAAGCCTTATGGTAACTAAGCTATACCTTTTCTAATGAGATTAAAGATAATTCAGATCTTTTAACAATTCCACGTCACCAGGAACTTCTTCAATATCATAACAGTAGTTCATATCCAATTTCTTCAATGTCTGAAGCATTGATAATGGGAGCACATACTTCAATCTCTGTGTAAGAGAGAGCAAGAATTTTGAGTCCGAAAATATATTGAAAGAATAAGTCATCAATTGATAGAAAGCACCTGTTAACATACGGTGACGAGAGCTTTGGACATTTTGGTGGGGCAATACGTGAGATTCTGGTGTCAATTAAAAACACATCCTTCAGAGCACTACTGCATATACTACAAAAATATGGGAACTTCAATTAGTAAACACCACGTCGTTTATCATCAACTCAGATTCAGTGGGGATTGCTATGAATCCCCATGATGGGGAGGAGGGTATAAATGGTATACCAATGACTAATTACATCCTAAAAATTAGGAAACTATTTTTTAGAATCCCTTAAATTATGCAGTGAATTTGGTAACCGCCCATATTCAAAAATTGAAATCTCTAACAAATAATTACAAAATAGACTGAACAAAATATCAGTAACCAGTGGTACCAATCTTCGTGGCATACAAAATAGACTGAACAAAATCAGGAACTATTGGTATCAATATCAGGAACCATTGGTACCAATATCACGAACCATTGGTACCAATATCGAAAAATGGTTTGCATGGAGGAAGAGAGAATCGTGACTCACCAGAGAGCGCGAGTAGATGGCACGTTTGCGAGACGAGTCGAGTAGAGAGAACGGCCGGGACAAGACGAGTCGGCTGGAGAACGGCGGCGGCGACCAGGTAAGGGTTTGCGCTAATTTGGAACCAGGCCGAAAGCAAGACCGGGACGGGGAGAAAAATGGTAGGGTTTGAGGAAAGGGAATGACAATCGGCTAACAAGACCGAGATGGGAAGAAAAACGATTGAGGGTTTGAAGAAAGGGAATGAGGAAATTTTGAATAAAAATCACGATTCTATCTTTCTTAATTTAGGATTCAAAAAATCAAATTCAAAATTTAATTAAATGTTGATAGAGAAAAATCAGGAATAGCATTTAATATTTTTAATTAGTTAAGATTTGATAAGAAAATAGAATTAATAAAAATATAATTTATTATGCTAATACCAAAATTACCTTCAATCATAACAACCATTAGATTATAAATTTAAGAACCAAATTTTGATCTAACAGTATAAACCTAATCCCCATGGTGGGGATGTCTTTTAGCCGACAAAAAATATATCATTATCCATGATTACCCAAAAAATACGAATCCAACATTAATGAATACTTGATCATTTTATTTGTCGGTTGTAATAAAATCAACCTAAAAAAAGGAAAACCGCTAAAAGAGTAAAAGACATTTTCTATTATTAACTGACCTGCCATGTAAGGAAACCAAAGAAACCCAAAGCTCCTAAAAATGGGAAAGCTAATGTTTCCATCTTTAAAGACCAAGTACTACTACACTTTAACCATCTCCCTCTTCCTCCTCCTCTTCCTTCTCACCTTCCTCTTCTTCACCCCACGCGCCACCCTCCACGCCCTTCCACGCGCCACCCTTAACGCCTCATTACCGTCTCCTTTACCCTCCCTTGTGACTTATTTCCAGCCCCAATCCGACCCACCTAACGGCACCGTCTCGCTTCCCCCCAATGATGAGCAGGAAGAGGAGGATGTCCCCGAAGAACCCGACCCGGAAAGGGTTGAACCCGTATTGGGGGATGCCGAGGTGGAGGAGGAACGTATGAGTGATGACAATGATGCGAAAGAGTGTGACTTGTACGCGGGGAGGTGGGTGAGGGACGAAAGCTACCCGCTTTACGAGGCGGGTTCGTGTCCTTATGTGGATGAGGCGTTCGATTGCCAGGGGAATGGGAGGAAGGACTCTGAGTATCTCAAGTGGAGGTGGAAGCCTGATGGGTGTGACCTCCCCAGGTGAGGGAGATGAGATGAGATGCTTCTTCATTTGGGTTTTTTTCAGTTTGTTGTGTAGAATGCTAATGAAGGGGTCATCTTTTGAGATTTTGGGAATTTGGATGTTGGTGTTTAGGATAGAGAGGGTTTATTTTAGGGTGTTAGTACTATGTTGAGTTTGTTTCTTAAGAACTGCATTTGCTACTTGAAGGCTCACAAGGTTTTTATCAATTGTAAAGCAAAATTTCTCACCAAAAAAAAATGATAAAGCAAAATTCTGTCATTTTAATAGTGAGCTGAGCTGGGGTGTGTGTGTGTGTGTGTGTGTGTGTGTGTGTGTTTGTGTATGAGATGTTCTTGTGTTGGGCAAGTCCTTTTCTTGGTTGATTGGAGCAACTATTTCCTTGTCGGATCAGGGATGCGATCCAACCATGTATGTTGTTTCAGTGGATTTGTATGGTGATATAAAGAAAAGAGTGTTTTTCGAGATGATAGTCTTTTTGTGTGTTAGTACTTCTTTCTATGTGTGAGCTTGCATAGTACTTCATTTATTACTTGAATGCTCACAAGGTTGTTATGTTGAAATGAAATTTGATCTCTTGGTGCACTAGACCTTAAATTTTGCAAGTGAAAGGAGTTGCATTGTTTCTGTTATATGTCTAGTTGGATCGGTTTACCAGAATGCAATCTTGTGTATATTACTTTTGGTTGCAGGTTTAACGCAACAGACTTCTTGGATAGGTTGAGAGGTAAACGGCTTATGCTGGTTGGAGACTCAATGAACCGGAATCAGTTTGAGTCTCTGCTCTGCCTCCTACGTGAAGGCCTTTCTGATAAGAGCAGCATGTATGAGATACATGGACACAAAATAAGCAAAGGAAGGGGCTACTTCGTCTTCAAGTTTCGGGTTAGTGTACACCTATATTTTGTATGCTCATGGCTTTAACCTCATCAATCTAGTAGGCCATTATAGCTTATAAACATTCTCTTACTGTTAAACTAAACTCTGAGTTCCAATCCGAAAGATTATCATTCCCCCAACTGATGTCAAATTGTTGTCTATAAGCTTTATATTTTTTTTTTTGGTAGGAGTCTATAAGCTTTATGTAAGGATTATGATTGACTGATGGCAGTTAACAGGATTATGACTGTAGTGTGGAATTTGTGAGGTCTCACTTCCTTGTTAAAGAAGGGGTTCGGAAAAATGCGCAAGGAAGCTCAAACCCTACACTATCTATAGACCAAATAGACAAGTCATCAGGCCGATGGAAGCGGGCAGACATACTTGTTTTCAATACTGGCCACTGGTGGACTCATGGAAAGACTGCTCGCGGGTATTACACCAAACTGTAACTTAATATAGTCTCTACTATTTTGCATAGATATCGAATCCAGGATCAAATTTTATGGCCCTGTTTGAACACTCAAACCATACTCGGACTACGGTATCCCATCGCTGAAGTATGTGGGTAGGACAAAGCTACAGGCTGATCTTCAAAATAATGGTTACTTGTATTTTGTACAGGGTAAATTACTACAAAGAAGGTGATCAGCTTTATCCACAGTTTGATGCATTGGAAGCCTACAGAAGGGCTATAAGGACATGGGCGGAATGGGTTAAATACAACGCAAAGCCATCGAAGAAGTTAGTCTTCTACCGTGGATACTCGTCAGCTCATTTCAGGTAGAACCTCGTGCATCTGATGTTATTTCTGTCAGGATTCCATGTGATTAGAAATTCGGGGTCTTGGGATAATATTATTTTGCAAATAAACAGAGGCGGAGACTGGGACTCGGGAGGATCCTGCAATGGCGAGACCGAACCAGCAGAGAGTGGACCGATCATAGATAGTTACCCTGTGAAAATGAAGATAGTAGAGGAGGTACTTCAGGAATCTCAAGTTCCAGTGAAGCTGCTAAACGTTACAAAGTTGACAAATTCTCGAAAGGACGGACACCCTTCGGTATTTGGCAAGAAGGTCGCTCCAGGCAAGAAGGTTTCGACTAGGCGACAGGACTGCAGCCATTGGTGTCTTCCTGGCGTACCTGATGCATGGAATGAGCTAATTTATGCAAATTTGGTGTTGCAGCGGCATACTTCTACCAACTATGTGTTGTTTTAAAGAACCTTTTTTTTTTGAAATTTTAGTTTGAGATTGCAATTTTTCTTCCCTTCTGCAGGTAACAGAGTCAAACGAGAAACTGCACATTTTTTAACTGACAATGGACGAGATTCTATTTGGAAAACAGTAACAAGTCGTAAACGAACATGTTGCTTGAATTGAATTCCACAACCTTCAGAAAATATTGTCCCTGTTTTCCCCCTGAATTTAAGCTGGACATAGAGAACATGTCTTGAAACTAGAAATTAGTCCCCATCGTTATACTTGAAAATTGACCAAAGGACGACGCCAAAATGCAAGGGAACTCGGAAGAGCCCTCTGCCGAGTGATTCCAAGTGACCTTGCTCAATTCAGATGGTGGTTAACACCTCTTCTTCTACATATTTGCCAACAACCATTTTTTCTTCTACATCCACATTGCTGCAGCGAAATTCCAACCCATCAATCTTCGATATCTGTGACTTGACCTTGAGAATCAAGAGTTCCGCGGACAAGATCTCCCCTAACTAAACACAGACCAATTCAAATTGGCAGGCACCCCTCGACAGAAATTTGCAGACATTACAAGTATCTTACTGCCAAAGAAACACAAGAATGAATTTATAAACAATCATATCCAGTAAAATGTATGTGCATCTGCATCTTGTGGTTGTATTTTGCGTAATCGTGTTCGGTGCTAATGCAACAAGAATGGGACTTTAGGCAACATGGGACATAGAGATCACAACCACATCCGTTTTAACATGTTGGTAACCTGAGCATAGTCTATCTGGAGGTAATTTCAGGCTAGATGATATAGAAAAAGGACCCTTCATTACCTGGAAAATTGTCATCCGGCCAAAGGAAAAAGCTTTTTGACAGACAAGATGCTTTTAGTCTCAAACATTATCTGGCCAGAACTCCCGGAAGAAGGCCTGTTCAAATTCCTTCTCTTGTAAATGCTTTTCGAACTCCTGCATCTTCCGTTGCTTTTTTGAAAGTGCCTTGGATTTCTTCGAAGATGAAGAGTCCTGAATCATAAAATTGACTGTTAACAATACATCCACTCAGAATGGCAGTACAATGACAATCTGAACCACGCCATCAAACTATGATTGAATCTAAAACGACAGAAACAAAATAACCTCACCTTCTCATCTTTACTCTTCGAGTCGGAAATCCCAGAATGCTTTGAAGTCGCTTTCTTTGTATCCGCTCCTAAACCCCTCTTATTGTTCTTCGAATGTGTTTTCACTGGCTCAAGCCTCCCCTGCAGCAAACACCATTCATTATAAAGTAAATTCAAGAGCAAAGGGTTTCCTGAAAGTCTACAACAGAACTTATAATCGTCTTTCTATGGTATATCCTTCAATAAGGAATCAAAACACCAAAAGGGGAAAAGAGAATACAGAGATTTATAGGAAAAACTTAATAAAATAAATAAAATAAAGAGGGGGATGAAAACATACTTGCTCATGAGCTCCTAAACCAGTCCCTTCTTTCCAACCATGCTTCTTCAAGAGCTGCAATTTAACCAAGCACAGCACAATAATGTTAAAACAAAATTCCCAAGGAACAAGTAATTCAAGTAACCACAATAAAAAAATTTGAAGCAAAAAAATCTTCATATGCAATGAGGAGATAAGCATCTAAGTCACCTGAAACCCCCGATTCGACGAGTCAATGGCAGCAGAGGAACTTCCTGCACCGTGCAACTCCTCCTCTGCCATTGTTCCTGCAAATAAAACCTTTGTCAATAATTCAACTAATTATAAGTCCCATAAACTAAACCCATCCTAACAATATCAAAATCACCGATCCAACCAACTGCATTCGCCTCTTACACAACAAACACAATTACTTCGAAACCCCGAAACAGAGAAGTCAAGCCTTAGCACTTACTATTCAACTAAAACTGCGCGTATCGTACCCTTCGTTAGCTTCTAGGGTGGGTTCTTCCTAATTGTAGCATCATGATCTAACCTAATCGTTAATTTTCTCTTACCAAAAACACAAAGATGATCAAAATTAACGAATTCCTACCCCAAAAAAACTCACCCGAAACGGATTATCTTCCGCGAGTAGCCAACGCTTCCGTTCCTCCCCCTCCTCAAACAACTGACGTCGTGATGATGTCAGACCCCAAACGAATTTTCTTGGAAAAAAACCCTCTAATTCATTATCAAAATTTTATGATAATGAATTAATAATAATAAATGTCGATGAGAAAATTATCGACTGAAAATTGATTTCTTTATGAAACCCTAGCCCTAGAGCAACTGTCGCAATTAACTCGCCTAACCGAAATTTGGGGGAAAGGAAATAGAGAGAGGGTCAAAGAATGGGTTGAAAATAAAAGTAACAATTTAAATCAGAAAATCTTATTACAAAGGAATAATAAGAAATTCCGAAAAGACGGAAGCTAATGTATCGAGAGAGAGAGAGAGAGAGAGAGAGAGAGAGAGAGAGAGAGAGAGAG
>SOPF01021724.1:29074-44018 GCA_012979155.1 Hypericum perforatum
TTCCATATATATATATATATATATATATATATATATATATATTCAGAAAAGAAAAAAAAAAGATCAAGTAAATTGGAAACTAACCAAACTCTCCTAATAAAAATTTAACAAACACAATTTTATTCTCGATTAATCAAATACAAGATGTATGTATTAAACTAACATCGTTACTTATTAATCTAATCGTGATTTTAATATTCGAATTTAAGTATAAATCATGTCAAAATTAAAAATTGACTACACTTTTTTAATAAATATTGATCAAATACTAATTAATTTTTTTAGTATTTTAATTCTAGTCATATTCGTTAAACAAAAATGATTGGTTGGTTTACTTGTTATCGAGTTATATTTGGTTTCTTCATTGCTCGTGAGTGGTTGTTTTACTTGTCATTGAGTTATATCTTGTATCATTATTTGGAGCAATGACCTGAATTTAGCATTGTCCCACATTACAAAGTCTTTCTATTTCTATTTTTTTTCCAAAATCTTTTATCATCAGTAAAGTAGCATTCTATTTTTTTCTGCTGTCGTCAATATTATTAACCAAATATGTTTTGGACGACTCTTTTATTTTGCACCGAAGCAGGGTTTATTATGTTTCTATTATGTCCTCGATTATTATAATTGTATTCATAAACTTTATTTTATTAATTCAAAATAGGGTTATCACACTAAACTTAAAAATATAAATATACCGAATAATGGAAGATTGAAACAAGAAATTAGGATTTCAAATTAAATAGTGCATATTTTCATAATTTCCCAACTGTCATTAATTACCAAAATCTTTGGTAAAAATTTATCCAACTATCAACGGTCAAATTGCAGATATAAAGAAAATAGACGTCATATTTTGGGGATAGGTTCATTCTCTATACATTGCCTATATAATAACGACATTAAGTTAGCTCTATTATTTACGTTCTTCACATAAGAAGTGTAAGAAAGCTATATTCTGTCAAACATGGCACTCCCCGCTGGTTTAAAAGGATGCTCGTGGGGCCTCCTCATGATACACAGGGAGGAGGTCTTCCGAGTTATAGACACGGTGATTGCCTTAGCAGCATGAAGGTGGTCGGAGGAATTGGAAGCACGTCGTGGTCAGATGGTAGACGGATTTCCCAAGCTGCGGATGAAACACAATGAGACAAGAAGTCCTGATCTTGAAGATATAGTATCCATCACTGATTATGAATAATTCTTATCATTTTTCTCATTCTGATTATACTTATAAATTGTATTGTTTCATGCTCCCATTGAGCTAAATTTGTCCCCTGCTTGATTTCCACATGAAACACTACTCATGTTTATGAGAAGATCAAATCGAATATGGAGTTGATAACACCACTTAATACAAAGGTGGATCCTAGGGAATTTGTTCCAAAAGCAATCGATGTATCTTGTAAGAGAAAAAGTCATAGTCATGTTATGCAAAATTTGTGTATGACTCTTTTTGTATGATCATATATATCATGTTGTAAATCATAATTTTACTCGTGCTCATGACACTAATACACTAATAATTTGTGCTTTTCTATTTTCCAATAAGAAACCCTACTCACGATCATCAAAAAATTAAAAGATCAAATAGAGCCGATAACGTTGATTGTTACCAAAGAAACTGCTAAGCCACTGCATGTTTTCAAGATTGTTCCAAAAACTATTAGTGAAATTGGTAAAGGAAATTAGTAGCCATGTGACAGATTTTTTTATCGACTTTCTCTTTTGTATGATCAAAGATATCATGTTATGAAGCGTAACGTTACTCTTGCTCATATCATGAATAATTTGTTCTCTTCTTGATTGATGCAGAGAACCCTACTCATGATCATCGGAAAATAAAAGCGAGGATTGAGATTACAACACCGATTATTATAAAAAAAGTTACCAACATGCATGTTCCCAAGATTATAGAGTCATTGAATAGTATTATGATATGTCTTATAAGAAAACTTTTTATCATTAGTTACTTGGAGTAGAGATCGAAAGCTACTAGCTTAATTGGTGACGGTAATAGTCATGTTGTGAAATTTTTTTTTTCGTAAGGTCAAAGATATCACGTTATAAAACATAATATTACTCTTGATCGTATCACGAATAATTTGTTCTCTTCCCAATTAATGTATAAAACTGATCATCAAAAGATCACAGAGAGTCTAGCCTCAATAGCTTCCTATTTGGTATGGATTATGTAATCTTGTTTCAAGTTAAAATAGATCTTTTTAATTTACGATACCACTTCTTTAAATAGGATTTAGGAGTTATGATTAAATAAAGTATGTGTTTCATGATTTTCTAAATGTCAAATAGATAATTTAAAAAAGATAACTCACATGTGACTAATTAGGATACCATAAAAGATGCAACTTCCATTATAGCCGCAGGTCGTGGCACGACGAAAACTGTTTGCTATTAGGGCAATAGTGGCTGGTATAAATAGCAACAGATTCATCGCAAGAAAAAAATCAGAGAACTTCATCGTCTTCATGTGAGGATTCAGATTTTTATCATTGTTGTTGTGGGGAGAAGTTTCTTTTGCGTTGCATGGAGGGCGCTATTGATAGAGGAGAAACACGCTCCAAGACGAGGCGAACAGATGGGCAAGAGGAATTGGGCTCTGGAGCTCTATCGAAGGAAGAATCGAAGGCCCTAGATGAATTGGGGATTAGGGTTCGTCAAGCTGAATTTGGGGCTGAGGAAGCAACGAACCCCGTTACTGTTCCTACAGCTACCTGACATGGCAGCTTCTTGTTGGACGAGGAGTAACAGAATGCTGACGAGGAGGAGAGAGACAGAAGGACCACTTTGTAGTTTTTAATTAAAGGCATGGACCAAGTTGTAATTCCTATGCTAGATAGAACTCAGTTTGCATTAATTACTTTTAAGTCATTTGTAGTTTATTTTTCTTCACACCTGAGGACACGCGACTGGCTGCTGATGTAAGTGGTCCTAGTTGTTTTGTAATGAGGGGACCAAATCATCCTCGGGATCAGAACCTATCCTACTGACGGTTATTCCTCTATATATGTGAATCAAAAGATCAGGAGGGGCATGCTTTTTTCCACCCACGTTGTGTATTTCTCTTTTTCTCTTTTTGTTGCAAAAAGGTAGAAAAGGGAGACTTGGACACCAAGTTTCTCCTCTAGGTGAGCTAGACTTGTTGCGGTTTTGCCCTTCGATTGATTCCTGGGTTTGTACGTGCATTATTTTGTTAGGCTCTAGATAAACAATTTGAGGCTAGAATTGATATTAAGTTATGATTGATTACAATATTTATAGCAGTAAATAGACATGATTATAACGGGAGGTTTGAATCATAATTTTAGATAGCTTAGGATTCCTGATTATATCAGAGGAGGTGGAAATCATATTTTTAGTTAGTTTAGGATTGAAGTCGATTGTTTACTTCGTTAATCAATCATGGATTTTTTGGACTACTTTTTGTGTATTCATGAAATCTATTATGATTAAATTTTTTTTTATCAAATTAAGTGGGTTAGGCCGACTAATTAGTTATGAACCAGAAATATTTTTTCTACTGACAAGAGTTGTTTAAAATCGTAATATATACAAATTCTTTAAATATTTTTAAGTTTTGTTTAGTTATTCATATTTTTATACTGAATTAATTAGTCTTTTGTTTCATATTCCAAAAAAAATTCCGGCAAGACATTATTAAATTCCAAAAATGCCCTCAAGCTAATCCAACAATTACAGAAATGTCGTTTAAGTTAATAACCTTCCATCTCCCATTACGATACCAATTCTTTAAATAGAAAATTAGGAGTTGTGATTAAGTAAAGGATGTGTTTCATGATTTTATATCTGTCAAATAGATAATTTAAAAAAGATAACTCGTGGCTGGCCGTACTAATTAGGATACTGTAGTTCAGAGCAAACCCAAATTATTTCTAACCCTCCAACTATGGCACTCCCCTCCGCCGCAGACTGCTACCTTCCCGAGCTCGTCGCAATGGAAAAGGACGAGATATTCCGAGTCATAGATGAGGTGATTGCCGTTGCAGCATGGAAATGGCTGGAAGAATTGGTCACATGTCACGACGGAATAGTCAACAGACTTCACAAGCCGCCGTTGAACAGGATGAGACAACAAGGGGCTTGCAAGTCGAGGCAGAGACAAAAGGTTCCAAATCGGAAGGTACGATATCGAATTCTTTATGATTCTGTTATGAATATTTCGTATCGTCTTTCTCTTTTCGTATGACAACATAAGTCGCATTAAAAAACCGCATTTTTACTCTTGTTAATAGGAAACCTGCTCGTCATTGTCAACAGAAAATCGAAGATAGGATCGAGGCGCTAATGTCGATTATCACAGAAGTGACATCTCCTAGGAAATTCGTGAAGAGCTATGGCCCTAGCGGTTGTAATGCAAAGAGAAACAATAAATACTCGTGCGGGTTGAAGCAAGAAATGGTCAAGAACGGCAACTTCAGCGAAGAGAAGTTGGAATCACTCTCGACTAAGCTGCGGAAGAGGTACCAAGAGTGCCAAGGTTCGAGGAAACGGATCCGGGTTATCTCCTTTGATGAGGCTCTTAAACGTAATAATAGGGTCAGAATTTGAGCTTATTCGGATGGCCGGATACTTAATCGGCCGTTTTGTCGTAAGTTGGTGTTGCAGTTTTAACTGCTGCAACTTGCTGAAGACAGTCCAGGTATTTGCAAGTTGCGTTCATGACAGTAATTAATAATAAATTTCTATGAGAAAAATTTATGATAATGAATTAATAATAAATGTCTATGAGAAAATTATCGACTGAAAATTGATTTTCTTATGAAACCCTAGCCCTAGAGCAACTGTCGCAATTAACTCGCCAAACCGAAATTTGGGGGAAAGGAAATAGAGAGGGTCAAAGAATTGGTTGAAATTAAAAGCAACTATTTAAATCAGAAAATCTTGTTACAAACGAAAAATAAGAAATTTCTAAAAGACGGAAGCTAATGTAGAGAGAGAGAGAGATTTATTATCTGAGCCGCCAAAAACTTGGAAGAAGAGACCAAGTAAAAGACCAAACTCTCCCATCAGGTTGGAATTGTGTGGAATTTGGAAGTTAACCAAACTCGTATAATACATATTTAACAATTACAATTTTATTTTCGAGTAATCAAAATCAAGAAGTATTCATTAAACTGAACTCATTACTTGTTAATTTAATTTTGATTTTAGTTGTTAAGGTGAATAATTTATAGAAGGATAGCAAATTAATAGAATGAATTCATAATAAAACAAAATGTATGTTGGTTATATCAAAATTTGGGAGCAATAATTAATGATGTGTTTCTAATAAACGCATTAAATACATAAGATTTTGAGTATGTTTTTGTATTTTTATCTTTAGTTCTATATTTTTTATTTAACTTTTGAGTTAATTTTGATAAGGAATTATACATGAAGGAAGAGTGTACAAAAATAGCTCACTTACAGGGATATTTTGGTGAGTTTTGGAGCATAATTTGGAGAAACTATCAGAAAACAAATTGAAGCTCTTTTTTCATCTTTAAGGCGATATAAATAACTCATATATTGGATTTCAGACAAAGAAGTTATTGCCAAAACAATGAAAACTTATATGCCATAATATTATTCCAAAAATTCGAGGACAATAATAGAAAAGTTAGGACTCTTTAATCAAACCCTTTTAGGTTTTTAGGTTAGGAGGGTTATAACCTAATAGTTTGAGTTTATTGTCCATGTTCTTCCACCTTTCTTCATTCATCATATTTTCATTTCGTAGATTACGTTTTATTTTGCTATGAGGAAAGGGAGGAACCAGTAGTGGGTATCTTGTTTATTTAATCTTATTCATTTTAGTATTTGCTTATTGCTTGTTCTTAATATTTATCTTGAATGATTTGCTGTCGTGAATCTAATTTAGAACTCACATGCCATCGATTTCTAATTAGCTGTTGCACTTAGGAATTGAACTAGGAGCAAAGTTAATTCTGTGAGCAATGGTCGTTACCAAACTAATTAACTTAGAATAAGTAAGACTAGTTTGTACATACCAAAATTTTTAGTATAATCGCTAGGAGTAGGAACATCTATTTTTAATGCTACTGCCTTCTAGATTAGAAATCGGTTGATATTTTGTCTGTTAGGTGATAAACAATTAGTTAGGCGGTCGTTTGGCTAGTTGATTATAGGATGTTAGTGGTCTCTTTGCGGTTGCGGGAGATTTATCCCTATTTGCTAGATGAATCAGATTCCTTAGTGATTTAGTGATCAACGTGGTATTCCGACCTTGAATCTCTCGCTTGTTTCTCATTGTTTTACATATATTTCTTTTTGTTTTTCTTAGTTTATTTTTCTTTCAATCATTCACAAATTCCTTTTTATTTTCTTGTTTTAATAGTTAGGTTGGTTGAATACTCGTTCTTCACAAATAATTTGTTATCTTCCCAATTAATGTATAAAATCGATCATCAAAAGTTCACAGAGTCTAACCTCAATAACTTCCTATTTGGTATGGATTACGTAATTTTGTTTCAAGTTAAAATAGATCTTTTTAGTTTACGATACCACTTCTTTAAATAGGATTTAGGATTTGTGATTAAATAAAGTATGTGTTTCATGATTTTTTAACTGTCAAATAGATAATTTAAAAAAGATAACTCACCCGTGACTAATTAGGATACCATAAAGATGCAACTTCCATTATATATATTCCCTATATTAACCAACATTAGGCTACCTCATTTATTTACGCTTTTCGAAAGCCACATTATGCATAACCCTCCAACTATGGCACTTTCCTCCTGCATAGAATGTTACTTGCCCAAGCTCGCTGCAATGGAAAAGGACGAGGTATTCTGAGTTATTGACAAGGCGATTGCTATTGCAGCATAGAAGTGGCTGGAAGAATTGGTCACACATCATGATGGAATAGTCAACAGACTTCACAAGCCACCGGTGAACCAGGATGAGACAACAAGGGGCTTGCAAGTCAAGGCAGAGACAAAAGGTTCTGAATCGAAAGTTACAATATCGAATTCTCTGTGCTTCTGTTATGAATATTTCGTATTTTCTTTCTCTTTTGTATAACAACATAAGTCACATTACTAAATCATATTTTTACTCTTGTTAACAGGAAACACTACTCATCGTGATCAACAGAAAATAGAAGATAGGATCGAGGCGTGTTAAGATTGGAAAAGGAATTATATTATTGAATAATGATTGTACAAGAGGAATATATAAACCAGAGAACATCTAGGAAAACTAAGTTATAAATACAATGGGAATCCTCAACAAGTATCTGTTGAGTAATTAAGGCAAAAATGACTGTTGGAGAGGAAGAAGAGAAGGTGAAGAGAGCAGAGTAAATGCAGATAGTTGGAGGCTTGGAAATTGGACACCAACTTGATCATAACTTCAACACCCCTCCTCAAGTTGGTGCATAGAGATTGCAAACACCAATTTTAGTGAGCAAGTGTTCGAATTGGTTAGCTCCAAGTGCTTTTATGAAGATATCAGCTGGCTGCTCTTCACTTGGAGTATAAGGAGTTGTAATTAACCCTTCTTGGACTTTATCTCTTACAAAGTGGCAATCAATATCGATGTGTTTCATTCTTTCATGAAACACGGCATTGTTAGCCATATGTATTGCAGCATCATTGTCGCAATATAACTTCATAGGTTTGTGATCAAAGAGTTTTAACTCGATTAGTAGGTTACGGACCCAAATCAACTCGCTCATAGTAGCAGACATTGACCTATATTCCATCTCTGCACTAGACTTCGACACCGTATTTTGTTTCTTTGATCTCCATATTATAGGATTCTCTCCAAGAAGAACACAATAACCAGAAGTTGAATGCTTTGAATCAACACAACCTCCCCAATCTGAATCTGCAAAACCAGACACATGTTAATGAGCATGTTTCTTCATTAAGATCCCCTTCCCTGGACAACCTTTTAAATATTGAAGAATTCGTTCTAAGACATGAACATGACACATTTTTGGAGCACGCATAACTTGACTAACAATTCTAATAGCATAAGTAATATCAGGTCTGGTAATTGTAAGATAGATCAACTTTCCAACAAGTCTTTGAAATCGAAGTACATTAGGATAATCTTCTCCTTTCTCATTTGAAACATGCAAATTCTGTTCCATGGGAGTGTTATAGGGTCTAGATCCTATTTTCTTAGTTTCCTTTAACAAATCAAGAGTGTACTTCCTTTGATTCAAAAACACTCCTTTGGAAGAATATACAAACTCAATACCAAGAAAATATCTCAACTTTCCGAGATCTTTTATATCAAATTTTCTGTATAAAGCACATTTTAATCTTCGTATAAGATCATCATTATTGCCAGTGATTAATATATCATCAATGTAAATCAAAATAACAATATTACCTTCTTTGCGATCTAAAACAAACATGGAAGTATCCGAATAGCATTTCTTGAATCCAAGTCTTAAAAGTTCTCCCCTAAGCTTGTTATACCAAGCCCGAGGAGATTGTTTTAAACCATATATAGACTTCTTTAACTTGCATACCTTATTCGAATCTTTCGTAATCAAATTAGGAGGAACAACCAAGTAAATTTCCTCTTCAAGATCTCCTTGCAAGAATTCATTTTTCACATCCATATGCTCCATTGACCAACCTAAATTCACAGCAATTAAAACAAGTATGCAAACAGTGTTCATCTTAACTACTGGTGCAAATGTTTCACTATAATCGACTCTGGGAGTCTGAGTGAAACCTCTAGCAACCAATCTAGCTTTCAACCTCTCAATCGAGCCATCACTCTTGTATTTAATCTTATAAATCCACTTATAATCAACCAATTTCTTACCTTCTGACAGATCAGTTAGATCTCAAGTTCCATTTTTGATTAGAGCCTGGAGTTCCTCATGCATAGCATTCCTCCATTCCTCATGTTTACAAGCTTCCTCATAGTTCTTTGGTTCAGATAACCTATCAAACTTGCTAAGAAAACTTCTGTATCGAGAACTAAACTTATCATAATTAATATGTTCCTCGATAGGATACTGAACAGTATATGTTTTGAAGTCTTTTAGCAAAATATTTGGCTGTCTAACATGAGTGGATCGTCTAGGCTCAGCACATATATTATTAGGAACAGAATCAGTAATCATACAGGTTCTACTCTACTTTCTTCATTTCTGCAGTTTTCATTTGTTCTTGCAGGTTCTTCTGGTGTGCCTTCTTCTCTTTGATTATCTTGTCCAGATGAAGATGAAGATCCAGATGCATCTGTTCCTGTAATTTATTCCTGCTCAGTAATTGATGTGTTATCTTTCCCTTGATTATCAGAACTCGGAGTTGGAAAGACTCCTGAGATAATTTGCAGAGGCTGCAGTTGATCACTCTCCCCCTGTCTGCTGCAATCCATTTTGTCAATATAAAAAGGAAGATTTTCTACAAAATGTACATCTCTCAAAACAAATTTTTTCTTTTGCGAGGGATCATAGCACTTATATCCCTTCTGAGTCATGGAATACCCTAAGAATATACATTTAACAGATCTCTTATCCAACTTATCATGTTTTTCCGAGGGAACATGAACATAACAACAGCATCCGAAGACCTTCAAATATGACAAATCAGATTTTTTATTAAACAGAACTTCGAGAGGCAATTTAAAATTCAGAGGTTGACAAGGAAAGCAATTTATCAAATGACAAGCAGTTAAGATTGCGTCACTCCAAAAACTCTTTTCACATTCATTTTAAACATAAGAGCTCTAACAACCTCAAGTAAATGATGATTTTTTCGTTCAGCAATACCATTTTGTTGAGAATTATACACGAAGTTTGATGTTTAATTCCAAAAAATTTCAAGTAATCCACGAAATCCTTTTTGTACTCAATACCATTATTCATTCTAAAGATCTTAATCATGGAATTAAACTGAATTTTAACAATGGAATCAAAGTTTTTGAAAGCAACAAAAACTTCACTCTTATGCCGCAGTAGATAAAGCCAAGTAGAGTGGCTAAAATGATCAATAAACGAAACAAAATAGCGATATCCATCATATGAGCACATAGGTGCTATCCAGACATCAGAATGAACAAGATAAAAGGCAGAATTGTAAGAGCTTTTTGATGATTCAAAAGGAATTCTTTTATTCTTAGCATATTGGCAACTTTCACAGTTCAAATCAAACTTTCCAAGATCAGGAAACAAACAACTAAGGACACTAGAACTAGGATGACCTAGCCTAAAATGTCATAATTCCTTCAAATCTTTAATAGCAGATAAAGCTTTAGGAGTCTGAGCAATCTTGTAGAGATCATTGTGAAGTTTTCCTTCACCAATCATCATCTTTGTGATGCGATCCTAAAATATCACTGAATCAGATGAGAAAACAACTTTACAATTTAATTGTTTTGTGATTTGACTGATAGATAAAAGGTTACAAGATAAATTTGGGACATGCAAAGCATTTATTCGAACTACAGAATTAAAGGGGCGAGTAGAACCGCACCCTTTTACATTAATCTTTGAACCATCTGCAATAGCAATTTCTTGGTTCGAGATGGATTTGTAATTTTCAAGCAAACTCAAATTATGAGTCATGTGTTCATTTGCCCCTAAATCAACTATCCAATTTGAGATAGAATCAAGGGCATGAACTTGGTACGCACAAAAATTTATAGAAGCATTACCTAACTTATCTTCTTCGAGGTTCTTGTGGGACTTGTTGTCACTACTGGAATCATTAATCTTCATGTGTTACAGAAGCTTCTTTGCCAATTCATCCATGGAAGTTGAGGTTAAAGCTGTAGTTATGGTCGTAGCAAGAGCTTTTGGTTGATCCTAATTTTTTTCTCTCGCTTGCTTGAGATGTGGATGAAGGATCCAACAACGATCCTTGCTGTGACCAGGCTTGCCACAATGATCGCATGATACATTAAACCTTCCAGACCTTCCACCTCCTCTTCCCCTGGATGAATTTTCTCTGGTGTTGGCAATCCTTCTAGCTGCATTAACAGTAGTCTCCAGATTGGCTTTAAATGCACTTCCTTGATCAGCATCAGCTTTGTAGTCAGAACCTAATCCCATTAACAACTTAAAGACTTTGTCTTCTTCTTCCCTCTTTTGAACAATTGCGAGATCAGAAGTAGCAGGTCTTAACATAGTAAGTTCATCCCACATGGATTTTAGTTTGCTCAAATATTCAACAAAAAGTTTTTCTCCTTTCTGTAAATCAGCGATATTTTTCTTGAGCTCAAAAACACGATAAAGATTCTCTTGATGAGAATATAAGCTCTTGATGAGAATATAAGCTCTTGATGGAATCCCATAATTCCTTTGCAGATCTTGCAAAGGTAAACAGGTCATGAAGATTTTGGTCTACTGAATTCAGCAGCCAAGACATCACTAGATGATCGTGCATACTCCATTCAAGAAAGGCGGGATCATCCTTTGATGGAGCAGCAATTTCACCATTAATGAATCCAAGTCTACCTCTCCCACTGAGAGCAACTCAAATAGTATTAGACCAAGACAAGTAATTCGTCCTATTGAAAGACACGGTGGTAATTTTAACACCCGTGTTACTATCTATCTCAGTAATTCTCTTAAGAAAATTCTGAATTTGGGCAGTAGTGTTTGGATTTGGTGGAATCTCCTCCAAGTTTTCACCTAGTTCGCTCATGATGAAGAGTAAAGATGATTAATGATGATTATTGATGATTTGGCTGTGATACCATGTTAAGATTGGAAAAAGAATTATATTATTGAATAATGATTGTATAAGAGGAATATATAAACCAGAGAACATCTAGGAAAACTAAGTTATAAATACAATGGGAATCCTCAACAAGTATCCGTTGAGTAATTAAGGCAAAAGTGACTGTTGGAGAGGAGGAAGAGAAGGTGAAGAGAGTAGAGTAAATGCAGATAGCTGGAGGCTTGGAAATTGGACACCAACTTGATCATAACTTCAACAAGGCGATAATGCCAATTACCACAGAAGAGATGACTCCTAGGAAATTTGTGAAGACCTATGGCCCTAGCGGTGGTAATGCAAAGAGAAACAATGAATACTCGTGTGGGTTGAAGCAAGAAAGGGTCAAGAACGGCAACTTCAGTGAAGAGAAGTTGGAATCACTCTCGACTAAGTTGCAGAAGAGGTACCAAGAGTGCCAAGCTTCGAGGAAATGGATCTAGGTTATCACCTTCGATGAGGCTCTTAAACATAATAATAGGGTCAGAATTTGAGTTTCGGAGGGCCAGATACTTAATCGGCCATTTTGTTGTAAGTTGGTGTTGCAATTTTAACTGATGCAACTTGCTGCAGATAGTTCATGTATTTTGCAAGTTGCATTCATGAGAGTTTTAACTTTTCCAAGTTGCTGCTGAAGTAGATCTTGTATAAGTTCTTTACTAATTAAGAGATTGATTAGTTGTAATTAAGACTTACTAAACTATCTTTTTGTGTGCTAATTTTGAAGGGTTTGGTGAAGGAAAAAAACTGATGAAATTCCAAAAGTTATTTATACAACAACTATTATTTTTAGCTGATCAATTTAATGCTATTACATTATCGAATTACCAACATGTCCCTTGATTCAAATAATCATAATTGTCTTTCTCCGAGTTTAGTGATTTTTCTATTTCTATTTGAAAATTTTATCGTTGAGCTTAAATTGAGTTCTCCTATTTTTTTGAATTTAGTGATTTTTTATTTCTATTTGTTTTCAACTTGAAAAATCTAGAAGGTAAAATTAATTTGTTGAGTTAAATATTTTTTAACAAAATCTGGATTGAAGAGAGTTGTTAGGATTTTAACTAGATGAAGACCAAGCAAAATTAATTTGTTGAGATAAATATTTTTTTTAACCAAGCCGTGAAAGAAATTATTTTTTAATATTTTTCATTAATATTTTGTTGACTGAAATTAAAAATTTATAAATAATAAATTAAAATTTGTTATTGTAATATATTAAAAGAATGAAATTCAATGGTATAATACATTATAAGTAATTTCACAATTCAACAGCAACAACCAATTATAATGTATCAAATATTTTTTAGAAATCGAATATCACCTATCAACTAAATACTATCAACTAATAACTGATCAGTTAACAACTAACAAATGAATTTGATCATCTATACCAAACAAATCCTAAGTCTCAAGGGTTTCAGAGTTTTAGTATGAACTCCATTTGTTTTTAAAGAAATATCCGTTGTTGCTAGAGCAATACCAGTGTCTATTGTAACATTGGATGTAGTTCCATTAGTTGTTGTTCTTCTTTTTTTCCATGAGGGGTTCTTTTATGTTTAAGAATGCGTTGCTTTATTAACTTGGCTTGTTTTTTTTTTTGTTTTAACAACAATTATGTCTAAAGAAATTAGGTTAGGTTAATGTTATTGATAAAATATATTTAAAAAATAGAATTATAATTTTTCTATGTGAATTTTTCTGTGTTTCTGAAGTTACGATCTCGAAACTTTAAAATATCAGTTACTAATCGGTAGAAAATGGAAATATGTTAATTACCAGAAATCCGTTCCAATATATAAATACCTTCCTGGCCCCTGGCATTGCCGAATTAAATGGTGCACCTATTGCTAGACCCAGCCCAGAGTACAGAAGCCCAGGCCCAAAGAAAAAAATGGAAATCCTAAAAACCAAAGCTAAAAATCACTAAAAGGAAAAAGGAAAAACAAAATAGGAAAAGACCAAAAAGGACAAATGCGGCTGCTCCTTCGTCCTATAAACTGCTATCGTCGACCTTCACTGTACCTCCCCACAGCCCTCTCCGCCTTCTCCTCCGCGCCGCTCTCCTTCCTCCATCATCCGAACCCAGGCCGTAACGCGCGACGCACCCCGAGCGCGTCAATGTCGATGTCGGCACCGGAGCAGCCGCCGGCGGCCAAGAAGGTGGAGCACGTGATGGAGCTGTTCGGGGACGCGCGCGTGGACAACTACTACTGGCTCCGCGACGACTCCCGCTCCAGCCCCGACGTCCTAGCCCACTTGAAGCAGGAGAACGGTTACACAGATTCCGTTATGGCCGGTCCGTTTCATTTCTCGCGATTAATTTGATTTTTTGTTTAAAATTTAATTTGATTTGGTTAATTTTAGGTTTTGTTTGATAGTTTCAGTTATTGGTTTGTAGACACAAAGGCTTTTGAGGACCAGCTGTTTGCGGAAATACGGGGTCGGATTAAGGAGGACGATATATCCGCGCCTTGTAGGAAGGGGGTTTACTACTACTACACGAGGAACTTGGAGGGCAAAGAGTATTGCCAGCATTGTCGACGGCTCGTAGCTGACACCGAGGCAGTCCAAACTGTACACGATATCATGCCTACCGGACCTGATGCTCCCCCGGAGCAAGTGATCTTGGACGAGAATGTCAAGGCACAAGCCTATGGGTTCTACAGCATTGGTGCATTCAAGGTTTAATATAGATTGGCTCTTGTTTCATCAAATTTCCTTGTGAGTATCATGTTTGACATGTCTTCGTGTGACCCCGTGTTTAAGGTTAGTCCGAACCATAAGATGGTAGCATATGCAGAAGACACCAAAGGAGATGAGATATATACTGTGTATGTGATTGATGCGGAGACTCGAGATTTTATTGGGAATCCTTTGACTGGTGTGACATCAAACATTGAATGGGCGGGTAATGGTGCTCTCGTTTACATCACTATGGATGAGATTCTTCGCCCTGATAAGGTATCCTCTTGCTTGGATTCAGTAGGGATGTCTTCTTTTCTGGCACTATTGTGATTTTTTTATATGAGCGTTATTGCATGAGCTTGTGCAAAGATTTTGGGTTGCTGAAAGACTCATTCATGAGGAGGCCAGCTAGATCATTTCTGTCAAAATGTCTACCTTCTATACTTCTCTGGACTAAGAGTGTTTATACCGTTTCCAGTAAAGAGAATTTTCTGCATAATATAATTTTTAAAATTTATCTT
>SOPF01021726.1:4500-26835 GCA_012979155.1 Hypericum perforatum
AAATAGGGAGTTTTGCTCTCATAAGCAATGGTCTTGCAATTAATTGAATCCATTTAATAAACGATTCGGCAAGACCATTTTGAGTGTGAACATGAGCTACAGGATGTTCAACACTTATACCAATGGCCGTACAATAATCATTGAATGATTTAGAAGTAAATTCACCAGCATTATCAAGACGAATGGTCTTAATTGGATTATCTGGAAAATGAGCTCGTAATCGAATTAATTGAGCTAGTAGTCTCACAAATGCCAGGTTGCGAGTTGATAATAAAGATACATGTGACCATCTAGTGGATGCATCAATTAATACCATAAAATATCTAAATGGCCCACATGGAGGATGAATAGGTCCACATATATCACCATGTATACGTTCCAGAAATTCAATAGATTCATATCTATTTTTAGCTAGCGAAGGCCTAATTTTGCCTTGAGAGCATGCAATGCATGACAATTCATTGGATTGGAAAATCTTCTGGTTCCTTAAAGAATGTCCACTTGAATTGTTAATAATTCTTCGCATCATAATTGAACCCGGATGGCCTAACCGGTCATGCCAAATAGCAAAATCAGTAAACTTCTGGTTTACGATTGCATGTGCTTCAAGTGCACTGATATACATATAATACACACCAGATGAATGAGCGGGTAAGTTTTCCAATATACACTTTTTACCCGAAATAATATTTGTTATAGACAAATATTCCTTATTTCCTTCATTTATTGTCTCAACATGATACCCATTTTGGCGTATATCTTTGAAACTTAATAAATTTCTTTGAGACTTAGGAGAATATAATGCATTATTTATGCAAAAATTCGTACCTCCAGGTAAAAATAAATTGGCTCTTCCGGAGCCTTCAATTATATTCGTTGTACCTGATATGGTACTAACATTGGCTTCATGCCTAATCAAATGAAGGAAATATTTATCATCCTTAAGTATGGTGTGCGTTGTGGCACTATCTACCAAACACAAATCTCGCTCTTTAATAGATAGTCCACCAACTTGAGCCAATTCCATACTCTTCACAATAAAAGAAATATTTATATTAAATTCAAGAAACAAAAGTATGATTTAATTTTGGCATCTAATACCCATGATAAATAATTCTTGCCCGTGATATGAAAAGCCACAAAATCAAATTTGACAAGATTCAACATGATAATACTATCATAAGCTAATGTAATAACATTAGATATGATTTATTATACCGAGAAGTAAATTAATGAACAATAAATTAACAAACAATTAATTAACAAAGGTAGCCACGGTAATCATTTGTGATCCTCATAGGATATATATCAAATCGTATCTATTTACTATTTATTTATGCCAATAATCTAGTTTCGAACGTGAATGAATCATAAATGAAGTTCGAAACTTTTCATTAGGATAAAATAGCATTTGGTGGTTCATGACTCGTGTATATATAATCTATTTTCATATGGGTCACACAGACCGATTGGTCTATTGCATACGAAAAAAAAACTTATAGCTGGAATCCGATCCGTTCTACCCGATCAAACTAGACCTTTTCGTTGAAATAATAAAGCTAGATCAGGAACAACAAAGCCTTATGTCACGGGCGGAAACTTTCCCTCGCTAGTTTGCCCGTGCGGCCTTAAGCTCCTCTGAACCTAAGTAAGCCTAACTCTCACAACTCTCCGAACTCTAGAGAGAGAACCAACACAAGTAGCTTTGTAGAGAGGGAAACTTGAATGAATAAGTTGGTGATTACAAATGAAGGGGAGCACCCCTATATATACAACTTCTACTTGCCTCGTAACTCGTACCGGCTTCCCTAATAAATGCTACTTTACCTACAAAGTCAAAAAGGCTACACCTATTACATTAATTATGGCGGCTCCAAATCTCGAGGTACGGCTACACATCCCAAGGTATAATAAATGCTGGAAGCTTCTTCACGCTTCCCTAGAAAGCTCCTCCCGGGTGTTAACCCCAACACGCCAATATCGCCCCTTACGGGCCAGATCGGGCCTTCGACAGTTAGCCCGTGACACTTAACTACCAATAAATATATTTATTGGGTTGCTCCAAAATTAATCGAACCGAAGCCAGAGGACAAAGCAAAAGTTGATTTGACAACTTTCTGTTTGAATATGCCGAAATTTATTTGAAGAAAGCGACACACACATATAGCTAGTATGGCCTCCTACACACAACCATTCTGATCATTTTTGAACTGTTCAAGAATTGATTAAATGATGCATGATAATATAGTTGTAACTCACGATTTATAATAATGTACTGATATGATTAGCAATTTAATAATAGAATATAAATCATAAAGATTAAGTTATTTCTTCATGTGAAATATTTACATTCATACGACTTGGATTTAAATCAACTTAGGTAAACCAAAATTCTTATTACTTAAACTAAAACTTCTTATCACTTAAATTAAACATCTGACTTTTAGTCAATTGCATGTGATTGCATAAAATTTTGTTTTGTACTATACGAGATAAATTGTTTAAATTTTAACTATCGGTAGCATTAATATTTGTGGTAAACTACCCTAAATATTAACCATTCATGGCTTTAATATAGAGGTAAAATCGTAATACAGAGAGTTCAGTAATGCAGATATCTTAGTTAATACATACCAAAACGCAAACTGTTGCACTAGTCAAAGCTGGATACATATTTACATAGGTAAGTAAATAAGCCGATAATACCTTCACTTGGTTACCTGCGGATGAAAACATCTGCCAAGGTTCTCGAAGTATATTTGTCAATAGCTCAATCTTCTCAAGACGATATTGAGAATACGGTAGAACCTCGTGCTGATAACGTGTTATAAATTATATAGACTAAGAACAATTGCAATAAGAAGAGTGGAAGAGAGCAAGAGAGGAGAATAAGAAGTTCTCATTAATATCTCATTTAAGTGTGTTAAATGTACATACAATGGTAACTATTTATAGACAAGCCAAGTGAATCTTCATGATGACTTGAGTTGGCATCCATAGGAGTTCATGATGACAATGAGATGGAGTTCATTATGATGGATGGTGGAGAATATGGTGAAGTGGAGTTGATGATGAAGTATGGTGGAGAATATTGGTGAAGTGGAGATGATGATGAAGTGGGGTAATGACATCCATAATAATTCATAATAACAGCATTATTCTTGCTTGAATTTAGGGAAAATTACCCTCAGGTCCTTGGGTTTGAGAAAATTCGTGTTTTAACTTCCATATTTTTTTTATTATCATTCGACCCTTTAAGTTTGCAAAAAGTGTATATTTTGCCCCCTATCGCTGGAATCAGACGATTTCTCCGGCAAAAATAGACTTGAAATTACCAAAATACCCCTTCTTTTTTAAAAAATAAATCCTCTTCTCTTTCCATCTTTTTCTTTTTTATAATCTCAGGAAGAAGTTGTGGATCTAACCCGTCCCTTCCTTCATCTTGAATTATAACTTTTTGGCTCAATTAAACTAAAGTCTAAAACTATCTAATTCAAGATGTCGAATTATCAAACCAAATCCTTTACTGACGTTGCCACCGGATCCGTCGAGGAAGATGAATACCGGAACTAGAGATATCCATTACCAGAATATTCCTCCACTGTTCCTGTCGTCCGGTCGCCCGACGAGGACCCGTCGTCCTTGACCGTCGCTCCCAGGCCTTCATACAACAGAAATCCCCAATTTAATTGACATGAACCCTCGATTCCAACTTTTAATTCGGTCTCAATATCACATCGATGCAAAATCCCTTCTCAGATTCCAATGGATTCTAGAAGGTCACCACTCCCTATGGGTGCTCCGAGTGCAAGTTCACCGCCATGGCCCAGTTGGCGACGGCGTTCGAAAACCTCTCCTTCCTGGCCATCCACGTTCAAAACATCTTCATCTTCACCTGCAGCTTTGTCCTTCATGAACAAACCTAAACGCTCTAGTGGACTCTCCAAGTTATCGTCCTCTCCTTCTTCCCTTCTCAAGAAGATGACTGTAGAAAACCTAAACGCCACTAAGCACTTCCAATTCTTTTAGAATCTCAAGGTTCAATTCAATTTTAGTAGTTTTCTCCATCTGAGGAAGAAGAGGGGAAATACGAAGGAAGAAGAGGGGAAATGATTTCAATTTCAACAGTAGACGAGAGGGGGTAAAATACAAGGAAGAAGAAGGGAAATGATTTTAATTTGTTTTTTTTAAGAAATGGTATTTTGGTAATCTCAGGTTCATTTTTGCCGGAGAAATTGTTCGATTCCGGTGATAGGGAGCAAAATATACATTTTTTGCAAACTTGAAGGGTCGAATGATAATAAAAAAAATACGGAGGCTACAACACGAATTTCCTCAAACCCGAGGGTCTGAGAGTAATTTTCCATTGAATTTATCGCATTTGGTGACGCAGGATCTGAATAATTCTACAGTTACGCTTGGAAATTTCGGATCCACAGGAGAGGATGAAGATAGATAGGTGTATCACCGATTTTAACCATCTTTCGTTTTTTTTTTTAATAATTCGACCATCCGAATAAATTCGCGAATACAACAAGTCAAGGAATTATTGTCTTGCGAAATCCATGAAACTCTAACATCGTAATCGAATTCAGAGATTCTGCTTCATTAACTCTTCCATTAACTCAACGATAACACACTAATAATTTGAGTATCTGATGCCATGGAAGATGAAGGAAAACGGAGAGATTGTTGTGATAAGAACGAAAAACAGTTCATCATTATCTACAAGGGATTTGCATCGTTTTCAGATATGCATGTTCATAAAAAATGGTGGCTATTTCGAAAGGAATTTGGATTGTGATTTCGCATGGTACATATAATCTAGGGAACTGTGTTAGTATTTCTTTTCTAAGATACGACTATTTTCTTTATGTAAAATAACATGTGTATTTTCGTGTCTTTATTTTTACGATAATAATATTTTTTATGCGATATCGACCTGGGTAGATTTCGTTACTTAGGTTCCATAATTTTTGGATTTTTGCCAAAAAAAAAACCATCCTTTATCAGGTGAAATTTGGTTGAACTACGTGGCTTGTCACATGGTACCCAGTTGTCACTTGGCACCCAATCAATAGCTGGATTTTCTTATCAGGTGAAATTTGGTTGAACTAAAATGTAACTTTCTCATCAAAAAACGTACTCATAAAAGAAAATTTCAGATGAGTTGTGAAATTTTGATTAAGAAAATCTCGTGAAATCAGTTACGTGTCTGATATAACGTGATCGTAATTCGATCAGCACGAAGAGATTATTTATCCAATCCTGTGGACCTCACGCTTTGACAAATAATTACTTTATTATTAACGAATTAGTTTCTTAACGTCAAATCCGTCACTTGCCATTCGCATTGGATAAATTTGAGTAGTTAGTAATGTGTGAAAGAGAGAGATACTCATAGAGAAGCTAAAATATGATGAAGTCGTGAAGGGGAGAAGCTTAATGGAGGAGAATGGAAGGAATCCTCATCTTCTCTATTCAGTATTCACTCTCGTGTTGGGCCTTTGGTGTGGTTTTGGGCTTTTTGCCCTTTTAGACTCTGGGCTTTGGGGTTGACATGGTCCGACCCAATCCAGTAGCTTCCTGTTTTCTTAAATTTCCGGATTATTATTTATTAATTGATTTCTAAATCGTAATTTTGATAAGTGATTTCTACATTGTTATTTTGATAGATGGAGAATGAAGGTTGAAAATTTGATCCCTGTGCACCTCGTGTTTAGTAAAAAAAAAAGTATTGGCCAAGTCAATTAGGTAAGTTGATTTTCTTCGAATAATGTGCTCGTGTACTTCTTTATTATAAGAACTTTTATATGGAAAAATAAAATCGTATATCAAGTGTCGACGGAATCATACAAATTGGAAATGTGTTTCGTTATGAAATCTATGTTTCCAATTCGATTACTATAAGACAATAATTATAAGACCTTATACAAATGCTTAACGATTTTTTATACAAATGCTTAACGATTTTTTTTTAAGACCAGCGATAGCCACTCACTCATTCAAGGGCCCATCGACTTGGACGGGCAACATAGTACATCGAGTGAACAGTATACATAAAAAAATACCAAGACTTGTGTGTGTCTCTTTGGCTTGCTTTCAGACAAAACTAATCTAATGTATCTGCGTAAGAGAACTTCCGGAAAAGAAAAAAAGGCGAAAAAGATGAGAGCTTCTTGGCAATTGGGTGATCTCTATTTCAAGTGATTGTTGACATCTGTTCCTTTGGATCCCAAGGTGATGTCTTTAATTTTGTCTTTTATGCTTGCCACAAGTAAAAAAGTGTCTCTCCTGCAGATTTAATAATAATATTATTATCCATTGGTTACCCGCTCAATTAGCTGGTTTTTTTTGGAGCTTGGTTACTTTCCCTCTGTCTCCCTCCCTCCTTCTCCTAACCTGTTGTATTCAAATCTATATAATCTATCAAAATTCTTCTGAGAGATGTTTGTTATAATAAGGATCTGTCTTCCTAAGTATCCCGACACTTGATGATTTAGGCATACCTAATGACATATACTAAAACATTTAGTAGAACAAATGAAAAGAAGAAGAGATACAATATTCAAAGATTTGCTAGTAGATTAAGTTCATACATACTTGAATAGAAATTTCAATGAACTGATGAGTAGTATCTTGGTTCAGATTTGTTATGTGTTTTTTTATGCTAATATATAATCATTAATCACCTGATATGTATATTGTTGAGATTAACTCCAATATTATTGCTTTCGTAATGCTGACATGCCTGTGGGGATGCTATGTAGAACAGACCCGATGGCTGCTGCATTGGTTGGGGGAGCATTCCTCTCTGGTGCCTTCCAGGTTCTGCTCGATAGATTATCCCCTAAGGCGAACATTTGGGACTTGTTCAAGACCCCAAACTCCAACAGCAAGAAGCTGCTCAGGAAGCTGAGGAACACCCTCCTTTCGGTGAGCAAGCTGCTGGATGACGCGGAGAAGAAGGAAATCACTGACCCACATGTTAAGTTGTGGTTGGATGAGCTCAAGGATGTTGTCTATGATGCCGATGACTTGCTTGCTGAGATTGCTTACGACTCTCAAGCAATAGCTGGCAACTCTGTTTTTGCCGATGATCAGGCCGGAGCCCGGTTCCAAGAGCAATTGGAGGAGATCCTTGAGAGACTTGCTGAACTAAAGGAAGACAAGGATGTTCTGGGATTGGAGGGTTGCGGCCGTGAAGCTGAGGCGGTTGGCCATAACTTACCTCTGGAAAGAAGAACTACTTCACTGGTTGACGAATCTCAGGTGCATGGCCGTGAAGCTGATAAAGAAACTGTTACGAGGTTGTTGATGTCCGAAGAAACAAATGGCACCGATGGATTGGGTGTGATTGCTATTGTTGGTATGTGCGGACTGGGGAAAAGCACGCTCGCTCAACTTGTGTATGGGCAGAAAGAAGTATCAGAAAAATTTCAACTCAAAACTTGGATTTGTGTTTCAGAAGAAACTGATGTTTTCTTGGTTACAAGAGAGATCCTAAAAGGATTTGCTCCAGAGGTTGCTGGACTTGAGTCAATGTCTCCAAATCTTCTTCAAACTAAGTTGAAGGATACTATAATGGGGAAGATATTTTTGCTTGTTCTAGATGACGTATGGGATGATAAACCGAAAAGCTGGAACACTTTACTCCAGCCATTGAAGCATGGATTGCAGGGTAGTAGGATCATTGTAACTACACGAAGCACTGAAGTGGCATCCCTGGCATCCACTATCCCGGCTTATTATTTGAACGAGTTAAGTGAAGATGATTGTTGGTTAATATTTGAAAGATGCGCTTTTAAATGTGAACTTCCAAGCGCTTATCCGGATCTGGTAGCAACCAGAAGGAAAATAGTTGCAAAATGCGGAGGATTGCCCCTAGCTGCAAATGCTCTAGGAAATCTCCTTAGAACAAGAAGAGATGAGACTGAATGGGAGTGGATACTGAAAAGTGAGATATGGAATCTGGAAGATCGGAACATCCTTCCTGCATTAAGGTTGAGCTATCATTATCTTTCATCAATTCTCAAATGATGCTTTGCTTATTGTGCATTATTTCCAAAAGGCTATGAATTTGAAATTGATGAATTGGTCAGATTGTGGATGGCAGAAGGTCTTCTTACTTTCCGTGAAGGAAATAAACCAATGGAAGAAATTGGGGCTGATTGTTTTGGTGCTCTCCTCTCGAGATCATTTTTCCAAGAATCAAGGAAGAGATCCTGGTGTTTTGTAATGCATGATCTCATTCATGATCTAGCTAAAAACGTAGCTGGAGATTTTTACTACTTGCTGGAAAAAGAAAATGCATGCTTGCTGCCAAAAAAGACTCGTCATTTGTCATATCTTCCAGCACTGCGATATAATACCTCACAGAAATGTGCAGGCATTTATCAGAGTAAGTCATTGCGATCATTTTTACCTATACAACCATCCAGATCATACAGGGATCCTCAATATATGGATAGAGATGTTGTCCTGCATTTATTCGGAACATCTAAATGCCTCAGGGTACTGTCTCTCTCCAACTACGTCAACATAAAGGAGATTCCGGAATCTATTGGAAACTTGAAGCTCTTGCAATATCTGGATCTTTCTAGGACAAGCATCAGAAGATTGCCTGATGTTGTTTGCAAACTGTGGAATCTCGAGACACTGTGGCTAGAAAATTGCAAATACCTAGAGGAGGTACCTGATTTAATTGTTCACTTGAAGTGCTTGCAATTCTTAAATCTTGCTGGAACACCTATCAAGAAACTACCAGCCAATCTTTGCAATGTTGTCAACCTATGCTTCCTTGACATTAGTAGGACAAAGTTGCTAGGGATGCCACCAATGCTGGGCCAATTGACAAGGCTTCAGAAGTTGTCAGATTTCTTTGTCGGGAAAGGGAGTTCTTGCAGCTCCATCAAAGAGTTGGAGGAGCTCTCAAAGTTGAAAGGGAAGCTCTGTATTTGGAACCTTCAAAATATTGTGAATGCTTATGGTGCTTCGGGGAGCAATTTGAAAGGGAAGAAGAATCTCAGAAATTTGGAGTTGAGCTGGGAAGGTGATGACGCAGATGATTCTCAGCATGAGCTAAAAGTACTCGAAGGACTTGAACCTGCTTATACACTAGAGCATCTTTCTGTGAGGGGTTATAGGAGTACCAAGTTCCCAAATTGGGTTGGCCACCGCTTATTCTCGAATCTGGTTTCTTTGACATTTATAGGATGTAAAAACTGTTATGAAATGCCACCTCTTGGACATGTGGATTCTCTTAGGAGACTCTATATATCTGGATGCGACGGTGTTGTGGTTCTTGGCTCTAGTTTCTATGGTAGTCCCCTGCCTACAAATGATAAGCCAGTGTTTAAATCCCTTGAGGTTCTGCATTTTGAAGGGATGCCTGAGTGGATTGCTTGGGAGCAACATGATGGAGCTTTTCCAAGTCTTCAAGAGCTATGTCTATCAAAGTGCCCCAAACTTGTGAATGCCTTGCCGGGTGAACTACCCTCTCTCAAGAAGCTTCAGATCGATGGATGTGACCAACTTGTGGCTCCATTTCCAAGGGCTCGAGCAATTGTCGATATTGACCTTAAAGACGAAAAACGTACAGTGATGCTATATCCGTATTATGGTCTCCGACTTTCTAAAGTCAACAATGGATCTCTCTTATCACTTGATCAAATATTGGTAGATATCCAACGAATGGGCGCAAATGTTTCTGAGCTGAAACGAGTAGATATTTGCTACAGTGATTTGGGGTGTGGATATCAGGGTATCGGATCATTTAGCCCTTTGGAAGGGGTTCTCAAACACTTCACGTGTCTTGATTCCCTTGTTATCGACAATTGTCTGAAAGTGGTGTCCTTTCCCAAGTGCGAGTTAGCTTCTCCAACTCTGACCAAGCTACGGTTGGGTGGTCTAGAAAATCTGAAGTCACTGCCAGAGCAGATGAAGTCAGCTCTCCCTTGCCTCGTGGAATTAGTGCTGAGGAGTTGCCCTGAGCTGCAGTCGTTTCCAGAAGCGGGTTTGCCTTCCAAATTAGAATCACTTGCTATTTCCGAGTGCAAGAAGCTGATAGCGGGGCGGAAGCAGTGGAACTTACATGCACTGCCATCTCTGTCATCTCTCACGGTTGGTGGTGGTGAAATGGAATCCTTCCCAGAGGCATTTCTGTTGCCTCGCACACTGACCACTCTTGTCATCTGGGGCCTTGCTGGTTTAAAAAGCCTAGACGAAAAGGGGCTTCGGCACCTCGCAAGTTTGCAAAGACTTGTCATTGGGCATTGCTCTAGCCTTGAGAAGCTGCTGCTGCTACCAGGAGAAGAAGAAGAAGAAGAGAGACTACTACTGCATCAATCTCTCACAAGTCTTGAAATCTGGAAGCTGCCAAGTCTCAAGTCATTAGGCCCTCTTATCCAGCGGCTCACCTCCCTGAAAAGTTTGTCCATTGGATATTGTGATAAGGTGGTCTCAGAAGAAGTGGTGCTCCCCCCCACCATCACCCATCTTAGGGTACAAGGAATGAAGATGAAATCACTAGACGGGTGGGGTCTTCAACGCCTTACTTGCCTTGAAGAGCTGCATATAATTGATTGTCCCGACATTGAATCCATAAAAACAGAAATATACCATAACCGATGTACGTATTAGCATTGATGACGTTTGGCTTTGACGTCGCGAGTGGTCTGCTACGAAAGGTTTCTGGCATTTTTCTGTTTATGATCCATTTCAGATCGAATCGCGAGTGGACAGAGATAAAAGGGCTTATTCTTGTTTGACCTTCTCGCATTTGGTCCTCTGCAATTACTTCTCTCTGTCAAAGAGCTTTGTGTCAAAGGATGTAACCGGCTTATAACCCCACTCCCAACAGCTCCAGTTCTTGTTCAATGACAAAAACCGTACAGTTAGTTAATCTTCTACATCCACGTCCTGGTTTTCAACTTTCTAGAAGCTACGATTCATCCCTTGATCAAGTGTAGTTGAATTTCAAGAGGGTACAATATTTATGGAGCCAACAACAGGGTAAAATATCGGTACCATATTTCTTTGGGCTTCTGAATATCACTTGCCCGTTACATCAGGTGCTCAAGACATGCATATATAACAAAATTGTTCTGAAGAAACCATACTTTGAAAGAGGCTTGGAATCCTGGCCCAAGTCATTGTGCTCTCGTCCGGTGGCCCGGATTTCTAATTTTCTAGACATCTCAGTGGGCTTGTGGACCAGATTTATCTGTTAATAAATAATAAGTTACAACTTATACCATTCTTTGTTTTTTTCTTTAAGGGGTTATAACTTACCTTGTTCTGCTAATTATTAATTGGCTTCTCTAACATTGTCTATTGATTTAATGTGGGTATTTCAATCTAGTATGTGAATATCCTAATACCAAATTATATAAATTGCCTCTCCATGGGCGAAACTAAGAACCAATGGATTGTTTCCCGAAAATATTTATTAATTCAGAATCCCAAAGAAGAACATTTAAATTCGACTGAGAACAATGGAGAAGCTAATAACCAATGGATTGTTCAAAAAATATAATAATTCAGAATCCCATAGAAGAACATTTAAATTCGACTAATGTTGGCTCCATGCCTTTGTACCCTCTTCAAATTTGACTAATTCGATTTTTCCTTCTTCACGGACAATTAGTTTCCCTCTTGTGCTTTGAATACTTGTCGTTGGTCAGTATGTTCTTCCAATATCTTACTATATACTACAATATCATCCAAATGAACTACGATAAAGTCATCACGGAAGGGACGTAGGACCTTATTCATCATATTCCGAAATGTCCTTGGGGCATTTGTTAACCCAAATGGTATCACTATGAATGATTGAATTCATAAGATTTGTACTTACTAATACACGCTATCTTTTCTTCATCTCCTTCCATGACGCGTATTTGTCAATAACCTGATCTCAAATCCAACTTGATGAACTGTGGTGCCTCTCCAAGCTGGTCGAACAAGTCTATGATTAGTGGTATTGGGTACTTATTCTTCACTATTAACTTATTCAGGGCCCTATAGTCGATACACACCATAGTGACCTATCTTGTTTCTTCTATAGTAAAACTGGGGCTCTAAATGGAGACTTCAATGGTCTTATAAAGCCTAATTCTAGTAGTTCTTTCAATTGTTTTAACAACTCCTTCAATTCTAGTGAGGCCATTTGGTAAGGGGCTGCCATTGAAGGTCTCACACTAACTTCTAATTTGATCTTGTGATCCACCTCTCGCCTAAATGGTAGTTCTTTTGGTGACTCCTTTGACATCATGTTATTGAATTCCTCAAGTACTTGCACAATCTGCCATGGTACTACCATCTCTCACCCTTCCTCTTCATAAAGAGCTCATATATTAGCTATTCCTTTCGCCTCAACCCTCTCTTCACTTGCATTCTAAAAAGAACCTTCAACATCTGCTTGATTTTCCTTGCAAGGGGCACGAAACAAGCTTTCTTTTTTTTTACTGTGCACATAGAATTAACAAAAAGAATTGAAAATGCACGATTTTGGTCAATAAAATTGATACCGATAATCAAAGGATAGTGGTCCATGGTCACCGCCAAGAAATCAATCGTCCCCTGCCAATCTTTGAGTTGCAGTTTTATGTCTCTTGCTATTTCAAAAATGGGAATCAGAATTGCATTCACCGTCCTTAGGGACCCTCGTTCTTTCTTATAATTAACACCCATTTTCTTTGCCTCCTTGACTTCAAGAAAGTTGCTTGTGCTCCTATGTCGATGAGTGCACGTATGTCGTAGGAGTGATCTTTTCTGTGATGTACATCTAATCTCTCTTCTCTGCACTCTGCCTTTGAGTTGAGGAAACTCAGAATCTGAAGTGGCCACTTAAGTAATCTATGATTTGACAGTTTTAAAAAAATGTGACTTTTTTTTACCAAAAATATTTTTTGTGATTTACTTACTTAGACATTTCAAGTCTATTTCAAGTCTTGGTCAATCTGAGTAAGTGTTTAGCCACATGTCCCCCTACGTGACATCATGTTTGCTAAAATAATGTCTGACATAGATATTTCATTTTGTTTAAGCTATGATAACATAACAAGTGACAAATAACTAATTTAGTCTCAAATTCAGTTGGAAAACTACAACTTTTTATTCAAGAGTCTGATTAACTTGATTTAAATTAATTTACGAAGGTGAGACATATATTTACAACTTTTTTTAGTTTATGAATTTTCCAAATCCAGATATAAAATTTTCAAAAATATGTTTGAAATTAATAGTAAGATAAGTTACGAACATATTAACTTTGAACGTATTTTTAACATTCTTCAATCTCAATTTCGTAAAATAATTTGAATCAAGTCAATCAGACTCTCGAATAAAAAGTTGTGGTTCTCCAATCAAATTTGGGACTGAATTAAACATTTATCACGTGGATTAATCAAAATGGAATGTTCACTTTAGCAATTTTTTAATAAATGTGACGTTCATATGGGCAGACATGTGGTCGAACTCTTACCCAAACTATCTAGGAGTTGAAATGTCTATGAAAATAAATCATTGGGACATGATTTTGAAGAAAAAAATTCAAACATTTTTTTAAACTGTGAAACCATAAAAATACTTAAGTTATATGTTTTTTTCCAAATTTTTATCTTTTCATAAAGAGTGATGGTTAAAAAATACCCGTTGTTTGTCTTGTCTACCAAACATTAGTTAGCTCCATACCTGTTATACCATGTTCAAGTTCGATTAATTCACCTGCCATTACGAGTTCTTCAAACTAAAAATATGTGCAATGTCATCGACTTGAAATAAGGTACCAATATTTTCAATCTTCATCCACCATTAGTTTGAGTTTTTTTTTTTTTTTTATAAAGCCAGAGGGTAAGGCCCATTGGGCCGTACTGTTATGCTAAACTCCCATGACGAGCCAGTTTTGAGTTTACTTCCGATGGATTAGGAATGATCGTGCCGAAAAAAATATTTCGACCATTTCTCCGGCTGTATAAAATATTAGCACCACTTGTACAAAATTATGATACTAAGGTGATCGGGATGGGGAGCAACAGCAACGACGACTTCGAAGTCAACAAGAATATTACATCATTTCTCCGGTTGTATAAGATATTAGCACTTCTACAAAACAATGATACTAAGGTAATCGGGGATGGGGAGCGGCATCAGAGACGACTTTGAAGCCTACTTCAAGATGGCCGATTTGGACGGCGACGGCCAGATCAGCGAGGCCGAGGCCGTCGCCTTCTTTGAAGGCTTCTCCCTCCCCTATCACGTCATCGTCCAGGTTTTCCTTCTTACGCTTGCTCCCTCGCGGGGGGTTTCATCTGTCCTTTGAACGGCTTGGCAGTGTTTATACTTGAATTTGCATGTTTGCTCGTGGCCAGGTCTGGGGATATGCTGATCGGAGGGAATCTGGATATCTTGTTCGACAGGAATTCTACAATGCGCTCAAGCTTATCACTGTTGCGCAGAGTCAGCTGGAGTTGACGCCTGAGGTTGTAAAAGTCGTGCTTCGTTCCAGGATTCCTTCTCCTGAGATAAACCCCGCTGCCACTCCCTCACATGAAGTTGATACTGAAAGTTTGCTCGACGGGGAAGCCAGTGCGGAACCTGATGACAGCATCGGGGCTTCGTCGCAGCAAGCAAGTCCAAGTCCGAGTCCTGACGTTGGCCTGTCCAATCAGATAAGGTCTTCAGCTTGCTCCTCCAGCATAGCAAATGCTAGTGTTCTCCGAGGTTCATTGACAATGGGAAGGGAGTTTGGGTTGGTCTTGAGCACCTTGCCTCAAGAGGGACAGGATCCTGAATCATCTCCTCCTCTGGGTGCACTGGTATTTTCAAACTGCTTTGCAATGAATTTGTTTTCCAGTTTTAACGTCCAACTCGTGACACATTTGTATCATCCCTTTCACGCTCTTTCTTTCGGACTGAATTGTTGATGGGTCCTAACAGGACGAAAGTACAGATGATCCTATTTTCGATTATCTTAAGAAAGCGATGGACGAGGCTATGAACTCTCGGCGTGAGGCATTTCAAGAAGCAGAAAGAAGAGCAAAAGCTGAAAAAGATGCTGTTGATGCCATCCGCAAAGTAATATCCTGTTACAAATTAGCGGCTCTTGTTAATTTTTTTTATCATTTCCCACTCAGAGACTTAAGATGATAGTCCTTGTGGATTATCTTATAAAGAGGATGGCGAAGTTGAATATTTGTGGCTTCTATCTCACTAATGATGTTAATGTATACAGGCCGAAGCATTAGAAAGCTTGTATGCTGAGGAGACAAGACAAAGGAAAGAAATTGAAGAGATGTTGTCAAAAGAGAAAGAAGAGCTTGAGAATTTGAAGAATGACAAAGATGGTATCATGGAAGAACTCCAGAATGCTCGCATTCAGATCGCAGAGGCTGATGAGACAGAGAAGGAACTGGACCTGAAAATCATCTCCACAATGGAACTTTTGCAAACTTACAAAAAAGAACTAGATGACCTACTGTTGGAGCGTGATAATGCTCTTAAAGAAGCAGAAGAGCTCAGAAAAAGTCGAGCAGAGGCCTCATCAGGCGGTCATCAACCTCAGTTTTTCTCCGAGTTCTCAATCTCTGAAATTGAAGAAGCAACTAACAACTTCGATTTTTCTCTCAAGATTGGGGAAGGAGGATATGGTAGCGTTTATAAAGGTGTCCTGCACCATACTCCAGTGGCTATAAAAAAGCTGCACTCTAGTAGTATGCAAGGGCCTTCAGAATTCCAACAAGAGGTAGCTGAAAATTTAATTTTGTATGCTCGATCTCTTAAGGCGGTCACTTGACTACAAGTATCGTGTAATCTCAGGTTGCTGTTTTGAGCAAGGTGCGTCATCCCTATGTTGTTGCCTTAATTGGAGCTTGTCCGGAAGCTTGGGCTCTTGTATACGAGTATCTTCCCAATGGAAGCCTCGAGGACAGACTGAGCTGCAAGGACGGTTCTCCTCCTTTGTCTTGGCAGACTCGAATACGCATAGCCACCGAGTTATGCTCTGCCCTCATCTTTCTTCATTCCAATAAACGACACAGCATTGTTCATGGTGACCTGAAACCTGATAATATTCTCCTAGATGCAAACCTTGTAAGCAAACTTAGCGATTTCGGAATCTGTCGCCTACTTGACCATGCTGGCAGATCCGGTAACAATACAACATTTCTTTAAACAGGCCCCAAGGGAACTTACATCTACATGGATCCCGAGTTCCTAACTTCTGGGGAGCTTACCTCGAAGTCAGATGTTTATTCCTTTGGAATAATACTTCTAAGATTATTGACTGGGAGATCACCTTTGAAAATGATAAAGGACGTGCAATGCGCATTAGAAAAAGACAAGTTGAAAGATGTCCTGGATCGTTTGGCAGGGGACTGGCCGTTCGTGCTAGCTAAACAGTTGGCCCATCTACCGCTGAGATGTTGTGAGATGAGTAGGAAGAACCGACCGCATCTTGCATCAGAAGTATGGAGAGTGCTTGAACCAATGAAGGCTTCATGTGGAGGCTCACCCTGTTTCTCACATGGTTCAGATAAGCCTCCATCATACTTTATATGCCCCATCTTCCAGGTGAGTTTGTTGGTCGGATCTACCGGTCATACTGATATTTACACCATTGACCAGTTGGCTTGATTTCAGTTTAGTCATTCATCACATTGTTGCTTTGTTGTAAATGGTTAATAATTAATCATGAAGGGTCACTTGCCCTTTGGTGAAGGGTCCTTTTTGATTTGAATCACGTACTTCTGGTACGTTTAATCCTTCAGGGATTCTCATATAAATGTCATTATCAAGTGAACCATATAAATAGGCTGTTACAATATCCATTAGATGCATATTTAACTTTTCACTTGTTGCCAGACTTATTAAATATCGAAACGTGATTGCATCCACCACATGAGAATATGTCTCTTCATAATCAATACCAGGTCTTTGAGAAAAACTTTGTGCAACAAGTCGTGCTTTATATCTCACAACTTTATTTTTCTCATTTTGTTTTCGCACAAACACCCATTTATATCCTACGGGTTTCACATCTTTGGGTGTGCAGACTACCGGTCCAAAAACTTCACGTTTTGTAAGTGAATCTAATTCTGATTTCATTGCATCTTTCTAATTTGGCCAATCTTTTCTATGTATGCATTCTTCAATAGATTTTGGCTCTAGATCCTCTTCACTTTCCATAATACTTAGCGCTACATGATAAGTAAAAATATCGTTGACGATAACTTCATTTCGATTCCATTTTCCTCCAGTCATAACATAATTTATTGAGATCTCATGATTATCAAAATATTCAGGTACCTGATCTTCTGTTAGAAGCGACTCTTCTAGAGTCTGCCCTTCCTTGATATGAATATTGACTGGGGACTCTTCGGGAGTCAAGATATCCTCATTTTGACCATCTTTAAAATTTGCTCCTTTTCTTTTCCGAGGATTTTTATCTTTGGAACCAATAGGTCTACCACGTTTCATTTGTGCCTTATTTTCATTGGCAATAATTGATCGTCCTTCAGGAACATCAATCTTTAAAGGAGCATTAGCAACTGGAATATGTGACTTAGTCACTCTCTTTGGGTCAGCAAAATTGCCTGGCAATTGATTAGCTAAATTTTGAAAATGAATTTTCTTTTGAACTTCAAATTCACTTTGCTTTGTTCGAGGATCTAGATAACGCAAAGATAATTCATTCCACCTAATATCTTTTTCAAGCTGCTTATTTTCTCCCCCTAATGTTGGAAAAACTGATTCATCAAAATGACAGTCAGCAAATCGTGCCGTAAACATATTTCTAGTACGTGGCTCAATGTACTTTATTATCGATGGAGAATCAAATCCAACATATATTCCCAATCTTCTTTGGGGTCCCATTTTAGTGCGCTGTGGTAGAGCAATTGGAACATAAATCGCACATCCAAAAATTCTTAAATGGGATATATTTGGTTCCTGACCATGAACCAGTTGAGATGGGGAGAATTCATGATAAATTGTTGGCCTGATGCGAATTAACATTGCTGCGTGTAAAACAGCATGTTACCAAGCTGAAATGGAAGTTTCGCTCTCATAAGCAATGGTCTTGCAATTAATTGAATTCGCTTAATAAATGATTCGACAAGACCATTTTGAGTATGAACATGAGCTACAGGATGTTCGATATTTATACCAATGGCCGTATAGTAATCATTGAATATTTCTGAAGTAAATTCACCAGCATTATCAAGACGAATAGTCCTAATTAGATTATCTAGAAAATAAGCTCATAATCGAATTAATTGAGCTAGTAGTCTCGCAAACGCCAGGTTGCGAGTCGATAATAAAGATACATGTGACCATCTAGTGGATGCATCAATTAGTACCATAAAATATCTAAATGGCTCACATGGAGGGTGAATAGGTTCACATATATCACCATATATACGTTCCAAAAATCTAATAGATTCATACCTATTTTTAGCTGGCGATGGCCTGGTTATTAATTTGCCCTAAGAGCATGCAATGCATGACAATTCATTGAATTGGAAAATCTTCTGGTTTCTTACAGAATGTCCACATGAATTGTTAATAATTCTTCGCATCATAATTGAACCGGGATGGCCTAACCGGTCATGCCAAATAGCAAAATCAGTAAACTTCTGGTTTACTATTGCAAGTGCTTCAAGTGCACTGATATATGTGTAATACAAACTAGATGAATAAGCGGGTAATTTTTTCAACATACACTTTTTACCCGAAATAATATTTGTGATAAACAAATATTCCTTATTTCCTTCATTTATTGTCTCGACATGATACCCATTTTGGCGTATATCTTTAAAACTTAATAAATTTTGTTGAGATTTAGGAGAATATAATGCATTATTTATACAAAAATTTGTACCTCCAAGTAAAAATAAATTGGCTCTTCCGGAGCCTTCAATTATATTCGTAGTACCTGATATAGTACTAACATCGGCTTCATGAATATTCAAATGAAAGAAATATTTATCATCCTTAAGTATGGTGTGCGTTGTGGCACTATTTGCTAAACACAAATCTCGCTCTTTAATAGATGTGCCAACTCGAGCCAATTCCATACTCTTCATAATAAAATAAACATTTATATTAAATTCAGAAATAAAAATATGATTCAGAAAAATTTAATTTCAGCATCCAAAATCCGTGACAAATATTTCTTGCCCGTGATATGGAGGACCACAAAATCAAGATTGGCAAGATTCGACATGATATTACACTATCATAAGCAAGCATAATATTAGACATGCATCTATATCCGATTAACAATTACAAAACTTGAACTTTCAAATATGAAATTCGTAGAAACTTGCAATTTCCAAAACTTAAATTAATATGTAACTCGACTTTATTTATATATTATTAAAAGAGCAAATTGCCCTCAGGTCCCTGTCCTTTGCTAAAATTACCATTTTCGTCCCTACTGTTTCAAAAATGATGATTTCGTCCTCCAGATTTGATTTAATAGCACTCTAAGGTCCCTAGTGCCGGAATCGGAAAATTTCTTCGGCAAAATTGGACTTAAGATTACAAAAATACCCTTTTCCTTTAAAAAGTAAAAAAATAAATTGAAATATAATTGTAATTCGTATTGAGCTAAACTTTTTCATGAAGCATTCTAAAAATACACATGATTTACGCAAAAAATTTCAGAAATTTTGGAGGTACATAAGTATTTTTTTTATTTTTCAACGTGCCAAAAATTTGTAAAATCATATAAAATAGCAAATTTGTCTAATTGGACTGAAACTTGTATCAAGTGTTCTTAAGAATATCTAGTGAATTTAGGACCTAAAACTTGTTCTATGTGTCTTTAAGCATCTTTACTAAAGACTCCATTTTTAGTAAAAAAATAAATTAAAATTCTATATTTTTGGTATCCCCAGACTTTTTCAAAATTAACTATTGAGAATCCATAATTTTTTATTCCTAAATTCATTAAAGATGCTTAAAGACACATGAGACAAGTTTCAGCCCAATTAGACAAATTTTCTATTTTATATAGTTTTACAAAATTTTGGCGCGTTGAAAAATAAAAAAAATACTTCTGTGCCTCCAAAATTTCTGAAATTATTTTCGTAAATCATATGTATTTTTAGGATGCTTCATGCAAAATTTCAGCTCAATACGAATTACGATTGTATTTCAATTTATTTGTTTAATTTTTAAATGAAAAGGGTATTTTCGTAATCTTAAGTCCAATTTTGCCGGAGAAATTTTCCGATTCCGGCACCAGGGACCTTAGAGTGCTATTAAATCAAATCTGGAGGACGAAATCATCATTTTTGAAATAGTAGGGACGAAAATGGTGATTTTAGCAAAGGACAGGGACCTGAGGGCAATTTGCTCTTATTAAAATCGTTGCTTTTCCAAATCTTAGGTTCTTTTGACCAGAGATTACGGAAAATAATAAATAAGTTAGAGTAACGTGTCTACTGCAATGTATGTTCCTATCCAATTAATGCAAACATATACGTTTTGTGGACTTATAGAATATCATTGACTGTCATATATTGTACTAAGACTTGCTACGATTAATATGTATCTGAAAAATACTGTAAACTGTAAACAAACCGAAAGCAGAAAACACCAAATAATGAACATGTGGCTCATACATAATATTATATTCATCCATGCAAATTGTACAAATATAGGCAATGCTTTGGTTGGTATATCGTTACCATATAGTTTAATCAGTGAGCACTTATAATATGTAGTTTGAAACGTGGGAGTTTTAGGCTAACACAATTTATTCATGTACATAATAGATGATAGAATAATTGAGAAATTCTGAATTACCTTCTTTGTTTTTATTTGACAACAACAGTCACAATAACCAAAATTTTTATGAAGCATGATAATGACAAAATTTGTAATCATAAGTCACGGATGAATATGATTAGTAATTTAGTAGAATAGAAATTGTAAAGATTACTTACAATGTTATAGCTCAATCTTCTCAAGATGGTGTTGAGAATACAGTAGAACCTTCGTGCTGATAACGTGTTGTAAATTTTATGGAATGTAGACAATACTATTAAGTATAGAGAAAGAGAGTAAGAGATGGGAACATGAACTTCTCATTAATATCTCAGAAAAGATGTACATCAAATGGTAATACATGGGTCTATTTATAGACCAAAAGATTAACCAACCTATAACCCACTAAACTCACTAAACTAACTTTATGGTGAAATGAAGAAGTGGTGAAGTGGATAAGAGAGTGATGGAAGTGATGGATAGAGATCATGGAGGAAATGACATCCATAACAATTCATAATAGTTATAACTTATAATTTATCCATCCATAACAATTCATAATAGTTATAACTTATAATTTACTTTGTTGTGCGCTGATTATTAATCGGCTTCTCTAACATTGTCTATTGCTTGAATGTGGGTTATTCGATTTAGTATGTGAATATCTAGTATCAAGCGATCTAAATTGCCTCTCCATGGGCGAGACTAAGAACAAATGGATTGTTTCCCGAAAATATATAATCATTCAGAATCCCAAAGAAGAACATTTAAATTCGACTAATGTTGGCTCCATCCATGCCTTTGTATCTTCTTCAAATTCGACTAATTCACCTGAAAAAAAATATATTAGCAATGTCATTGCATCAGGGACTTAAAATTTAAATATTTTCAATCTCGATCCACCATCCGTTTTACTGTTTTAGGTGTCGGTTTTTGGACGTCGAAGGAGTACATTACCCGCAGCCATTAATGGGCTCTCGGTTGCCATGGCCCGGCCCAATTCACTGATATTCGAATAGTTTAACTAATCCAATCTAATCTGTGACAAATGAACTTTTTAAAAGTTGATCAAATTCTCTCAAAACAATAAAAAAGTGCGTAATGTTAGTTTGAAATTCCCCACCCACGCTCTCTCCCCCTCTTGTTCACTGTTCCTACCCTCAAATCCATTTTCCCCCAAATATTTACCGGCGTCATCCTCTAATCCAAGTCTGAGTCAAGCCCTTCTCCATTAGGCTAGTGTCCCGCGGTCGCCACCTTCAACCTTCCACCGGCGGGAAGGTTGGGTGGTGACGGTGGATTCCATTTTTTTCCGGCGATGGCGACTCCTCCCACTTCAACGACTCTTTTCGTTGACAATATGCCTTAACAATGGAATTCGGGGTCTTTCAGGAGTTCTTCAGCAGTCATTGTAAAGTTGTCGATGCGTATCTTTCTTAGAAGAAGTCGAAAAGGAACTGGAGGTTTTGTTTTATTAGGGTTCTGCTGGGTTCTGATGTTATCCACAAAGTTAGTGTTACGTGGAGAATTCACATGAGTTCAAGACCGATGATCGTTGAC
>SOPF01021728.1:11008-34365 GCA_012979155.1 Hypericum perforatum
GTACAATATAGAGGTCGCAGAGTAAAACCTGCTCTTGCTGCGAGGAAAAGCACTACCCGGAGTCAAAAACAACAGTCTCACTCACTAGGCGTCGGAATAATAAAAGTAATGTATCTAGGCTCCGGCACTGCTCTCTGAAAATGCATGCATTGCGCTCCTGCCATAATAACCAGCTCACGGTGGTGACCACTGCCACACGCCATAGAATGTCAACCTGAGGGCTAAATTGCTGCTGCATCACCTTGGCGACAAGCTCAGCAAGATTCCAGAAAGGTCGCCACTGGACCCCAAATAAGCCAAAAACAAACCTCTAAAATGCGGCTGCGATCGGGCAGTGGGTCAACACGTGATCCAGTGACTCTACCTCTACCATGCATAAGTAGCACACACTCGGGCTGACAAACCCCTGATGAATCATAATATCTGTAGTGGGTAGAGCCCCAAGGATGGCTCACCATAGAAATACTGACCTCCGTAGTGGGATCGCTATACCCCAGATCTAGGAGCCCCAGTGTACCGGTAGGTGTGATGGGCGCAGATGAACATATACTACCTTGGAAGTGAAATGCCATCACGAGCATGAACCCAGACCGTCTGGTTGCTGCCTAGAAGTCCAAGCCTGTGCCAACGGATATCCTAAATAATCGCAGGAAAAGCCCTGCAGAAGCTCCTGTGTAAGTGCCAAAAACTATCCTACCAATAATCAGCCACCGTAAATGTGTAATGTGCATAGAAGTGCTCCGGAAGCCCAACTCTCTCGGCAATCACGTATCCCAGCCAATTGTCCAACCAGAAGTTGGTCGAGGAATCCTCCCCAACCAACACCCGAGATGACCAGACAATGTCTGGGAGGCAACTCCATACTCCACATAGAAGAGATGATCGAATATGTTGCTGCAGAGTCATGTCTGTCATATCAATCAACCTGACCTGGATGCAGTCCTAGTACCTGGCCAAACCATGTAGAATGGACCAAGTGAGTCGACTCAGAAAAGCCTGGTTCAGCTGTCTAATAAAGCAAAGACCCAGCCCGCCCTCCTCTCTCGGGGCACAAACTCTGTCCCAGGATACAGTGCATGAGGCCCGACTGTGGATATCCATCATCGAGTGCGTCAACGAGCTCAAAATGACCGTCTGTACCAGGCAAGCCCGTCCAGCCATAGATAAAGAGGACCCCTTCTACCGAGCAAACTTGTCGATGATAGAGTCAGCAATGCCCTACAAGTGGCTATGGCGAGGAGGCCCATAAAACAAAGGTACACCGAGATAGGTAAAAGGGAGCTGACTTACTGTGATACCCAAGATGTCCAACAATACGCCACGCTGCCGAGTCGTCAATCTCTCACTGAAATAGACCTGGGACTTAGTTGGGTTATAGTGCTGACCCGACAAAGCTGTATACTCCTATAGAGTCCATAGTAGCGTACGACAATTGGCCTTAGAGGCCTGCCCAAAGACAATGGCATCATCTGCTTACAGTAAGTGAGATAGAAAGACACTACTGTGACCCGCTCGAAAATATGTGAAGCTCCCCTGAGCTACTACCCACTGAATCATACAATTGAAAATCTCCTCAGCAACAATAAACAGTAACGGAGATAAAGGATCACCCTGACGCACCCCCTGCGAGTAGCCAAAGTACCTTGTTGGGACCCCGTCCACCAAAATGGACAACCTGGTAGAGTGCAGTATGCTACCAATCATCTCTCTAAACTTGTCAGCAAAACCCCAAGCCTGGAGGACTGCAATCAAAAAGTCCCAACGAAGGGTATCAAAAGCCTTCCGTATGTCCACCTTGATGGCTATATTACTACCACTCCATCGTCTGCTCAGGCAATTAATACCCTCTGAGGCCAACGCCATACAGTCATGGATCCTACAACCTGGCACAAACCTGAACTGATGATAAGAGAGCAAAGAATCAAGAATCGTACCAAGGCGGGAAGCTAAAATCTTCATCACAAGCTTGTAGACAAAGTTGCCCAGGACAATGGGCCTATAGTCCTCTATCCGCTGGGCCCCTAGGATCTTTAAATAGTGTGACGAGGGCACTACAAAACTATCCACCAAAACCATCTGGACCGAGGGCACTAGAAAGGCTCATACCAAAAATAGTGTGACGTACCTCCTCAGACAATGGGATTCGCATGAGCTCCGTGTTTTGATCCTCTTGAACACAGCTCTATAGCAAGGACTCAAGCGATCCTATCTCCGTCAGGTCTAGTGGCAGGCCTGAATCCTCGAACATCTGACTATACTACGAAATGATATACTCTCATATCTAGGTAAGGTCATGTAATAGCTGACTGTCTATCATCATTGACGATTGATGCGTGTCCAAACTGGATCAATTATACGTGCAAGAATTACACGATCGCACAAGTAATAAAGTGATAAGTTGATTCGTCTCCACATGGATTAACAAGAGAATTTGCTTGCTAAGTACCAGATTATGTATTCTTGGAGCGTAAGCTAAGCGAATGGATCGTTGGGTTGATGATCTAACACTATTGCTACTAATAATATCGCAAAATCTCAAGGTTGTCAATCTCAATCTTTTATGATACTTCTATACTACAATCTCAATATCGCTATGAGCCTAAGTTTGTCAGGCTTAGATTTACTAACAATATCAAGGCATAAGAATGCAGAGATTAAACAAATCTACGATGGCTGCAATGAACGAAGAATCAATGATCCGAATCAAACTGTCACTTTTGATCCGATGGTACAAGCATCAAACAATCAAGCAACTAAGGCAATTGAATGGAAAATAAACTTCTTTGTTGATAAGAATGAAAGTACCTCCGTGATCGATGATCCAACAATGTTTACAATAATCTTAAGAACAACTCAAGAACACCAATCTAACAATTGAAAATCTAGAGCTTGGAGATTGCTAATCTAAATATGGATGTTCCTCTCTCCTCCAAGCTGTTGTTCTCTGCCTCCTCTCCCTCCTTTTGTTGTCCTCCCTTAGTGCTTGCCAACCAAGCTTTAGACAAAGCTAAATAGGAAGTTAGGTGAGCATTTTCTCTTGTCCCCTACCGAAGGCCAGCGTACGCTGGGAAGCCAGCATACGCTGGGGTCAGCTACTGCCCCTTTTCTCCACTTTTTCTTCTTCAAGATAGAACAAGGCCAGCGTATGCTAGGAAGCCAGTATACGCTAGGGTCTAAGGCTACCCCTTCTCATGTCTTGCCTTCAAGTCCACCGATCTTTGCCTAACTCATCGCATATGTCTACCGATCTTCGCCCCAACTCCTCGAATGCTCTAAAACACCTACAAAACACATAAAAGCAACAAACAATCTTCTCCTTGACCAAACAAATAAAATGAAACAAAATATAGACAAGACTTGACTTAACATTTCCTAAAACATGACAAAAACTTAACAAACTAAAGCTAAATGAATGCATGTTCTCACATGCATCACACCCCCACACTTACTTCTTTGCTTGTCCCCAAGCAAAGTGCATCAGAAAACCAACCTCTCAGAATTCAAACATTCATCACAAGATCATCCCCACAATCACACACATCACACCCTTGAGCATTATGAATACAAAAGCCATAAATAGTTATACCCTCAATCATTTAATCAAGTTTTCACACCTAGTGTTCCGGACTAAAGAGCTAACCACTCGTAGGATAGGATTGATTTAAACTCACAAGTGTATGGTAGTCAACTATCCTACTCTCGTGTGCACATTCAAGGTCTGAAAATGGTAAACTTCATACCAAAGCACACTCGAAACAAAGTAGATTATGCCATAGGAGGGACTTTTATTGGGTTATAATGGGGCTAAAGGTAAAGGTAAGAAGATATGGGTATTAGCTAAACCACCCAATACAAATTTCTAACTCTCGTCTATTCTACATATCTCACCTTTTTCTCTTGATCACTCATTCCCATTGTAACCCAAATCCTAAAGACTATTTTATTTTGTTTGACTTGCTCACTTGGTTCCTTGTACTTTTCTTAACTTTCATGCTCAATTCTTTCTTTCTTTTCATTTTCCCTTTTGATTTTTCTTTAAGTACAAGGCATACTATTTTTTCTTTTTGCAAGTCAAGCCTTTAACACTCTCATGGTCTTAACTACCAACCCTCATATGATAAAGCACCCTCCAAGCTATACTATTAAATGAACCCTTACACAAATTTCCCAAAAATATAATCCTAAAGCTTCCTCGGAATGATAGTCAAAGGTGGGGAAGTTCATGAACAAAGGTTATATAATAGCTTACATATAATATTTCAATGAATAAGCTCAAGCTCAAAGGGGTATGTAATGAATAAGATTGGGTTTTTGGCTCTACGGCTCTAGGCTTATGACAAAATGATCATCGACACTCTCTACCTTATTGAGTAATGCAAGGTAATCTTCTAACACTCTCATTGCTCAAACTATGCACACACTTCATGAATAAAATGAGAACAGGTTGTCCTCGCCATCGGCTCAAAAATCTCACAAGATTACTTGTTAATTCTCTAGTCTAGTCTACCGGGTGTAATGACTAGCCTAAATGAACGAGGATATAATTGCATATGTCTTAAGAATTCACTTTGCTCAAGAGTGTTGAATGCATGATATGGAGTTTTTCCTATGACAGAAAGTTCAAAATTTCTGAGAATTTTTCATCATATGCAACAGACTCTAACACACTTCAATCAAAAATACAAAACACACTCAAACAGACTCGATCACATGCATAAAGCAAAATAACAAACAAAGTAAAAAGAGAGACAGGCACAGCAAGATCAACACAAATAACGCAACATAAGCACACACACAAAACACCCCTACACTTAGAAGACACATTGTCCTCAATGTGTGAAGAAAAACATTCATAATAAAAGATAAAAACAAACATAACATGACAAGTAGAAACAAAAACTAAACAAGAATAAAGAGAAGAAGAAGCATGTGATCATTGTTCCGGAGGTGGTTGGAGGTGGTTCTGAAGCCATTCCCATTGAGCACGGTTGTAGGCCTGGTCCTCCTGATATGTTTGCCAGTGAGTTGCCTGGTCTTCTGCATTGCTCCGCACTTCGACCTCAAGATCAGTGATTCTCTGTGCGAAGTTATTGATGTCAGCCTGCAGCTCTGGGACTTGGGCATTCTGCTCTTCTTGGATGTCGTTCACGATACCTGGATGTTCTGCATATGGTATGACCGCGTAGCTTAAAGTGCCACGCTGAATATTTCTGGTCTTTGACATCAGGTGCCACTTCACTAATTTTTCCCAATCAATGCTTGATGGTCTTAGTATGCTGGCTAGAAATGGTGGATCTGAAACAAATTCACGGACAAGCAAAGCAACAATATGGCCAAGTCCTAGCCATTTGGGGTTAGGCACTTCTAAAGTACGTTTAATCACATCAATAATCAATAAAAATGTGTTAAACGGGCGTTCGTGTCGTGTACAGGCTATGGCATACAGTTGTGGCCTTGTAATCTTACTGCTTTTGTATTGGCCACTAAAGCATGCAGCCATAAAACGTTGTAGAACACACCAGTAGAGTTCCCTTAAAAGGATGGCGAGGGACTGTGTTCTATAGTGAGGCCGTTAAGGCTTGCCACGCGACATGTGGTGCACCATCGGTGTCAAAATCAAAAAGTCTTCTCCCGTGCCTAATTCCTATCAGGTCATGCAACAATTCCTCATTTACGGTGATGACTTTATCATGTATGCATACAGTAAACGAAGAATTGTTCTTAGCAACAACCACAGTGCAAAAGAATTGTATGATAGCAGCAGTGTCGATGTTTACTTCTATATCAGCAAAGAAATACCATCCTAAATCATCTATAGCCTTACGAAGTTCAACCTCACATCCAGTATATCTCATTTCAGCAAAATCTATCGTTTGATAAATGATAAATTTACAGTTCTTAAATTTTAGATATCTCTCACCTTCCCATTCTTCACGGATAGGAAAAGGGGAATCGTACCTTTGGGTGAGGTCAACTGGTTGCGAGCTTTGGCCCGGCTCTATTGCACTTCGGCGATGCTTGATTGAAGGTGTCTTGCCCATATTGAATTGGTTGGATCAAATCGAAGGCCTCAGCAAGGGGAACAAAACCCAGTTATCGGATCATGATTTCGTTGCCGGACGAAGTCGAAATCTGCAAAACAAAATCAGATTAGGGAGTTTTTGTTCTTGGAGGGAATTGGGGGAAATTTGAAATGGGGAGGAAGTGAAGGAGGAAGAAGGCTGAATCAGCGTTTTGACCCTAAAATCCCGAGGGCCAGCGTATGCTGGATTACCAGCGTACACTAGGGTTCTATTCTGCCATTTTCGTGCTCTTTCCTGAACAAGGCCAGCGTACGCTGGGAAACCAGCGTACGCTGGGGTCATCTTTTTTCCCCTTTTTATTTTTGCTCCTGAACAAGCTATTGATCTACAAAACTAACACAAATGACATATTTTTTGAGGATAACCATAATTACATTCCCCTAGAAACCCACAAACTCAGGGAAACTCGGACGAGTGACTCGACGGTAGTAATGTCTTACTGAGATGCATCACCAAGATCAACATGGGATTCTAATTTGTTAAAATGATCACCAATATAGACTTTCAAATGTTGTCCGTTGACCTTGAACTCGGTCTTGGTATTATCATCACGAATTTGGATAGCACCATGCAAAGAAACTTCAACAACCGTGTATGGACCAGTCCACCGGGATTTAAGCTTTCTTGGAAAAAACTTGAGTCGTGAATTGTACAACAATACTTGTTAACCAATAGAAAACTCTCGGCGGAGAATCTTCTTATCATGCAACCTCTTCGTTCGTTCCTTGTAGTGATGTGCATTATCATAAGCGTTTAGGCAAAATTCCTCCATGGCTTCAAGTTGCAACATTCTCTTCTCGCCAGCTTTCTTAAGATTTAGATTTATCCAACGGAGAGCCCAATAAGCCTTGTGTTCTAGCTCGACCGGAAGGTGGCATGCTTTCCTATAAATCAGTTGGTAAGGAGACATACCTATCGGGGTTTTGTAGGCGATTCTGTAAGCCCATAATGCATCGTCTAGCTTGCTGGACCAATCCTTCCATGATGGGTTGACAGTAGCCTCTAAAATTCTCTTGATTTCTCGATTAGAGACTTCAACTTGTCCACTGGTCTAGGGATGGTAAGCTGTAGCTATCTTATGTGTGACCCTGTATCTTCCTAGTGCATTTGTTAGTTGGTTGTTTCGAAAGTGTTTGCCACCGTCGCTGATAAGGACTCTTGGGGTGCCAAACTGACTAAAAATGTTCTTCTAAAGGAACTTAATCACTACCTTAGCATCATTGGTTGGAAGTGCAATAGCTTCTACCCATTTGGAGACATAGTCCACTGCAAGAAGAATGTAAAGATTTTGGTTAGACAAAACAAATGGACCCATGAAATCAATACCCCATACGTCAAATATCTCGACTTCCATGATGCCCGTCTATGGCATCTCATGACGATAAGAAATGTTGCCCATCCATTGGCAGCGATCACATTTGCATACAAACTCAGCGACATCCTTAAAGAGCGTAGGCCAATAAAAACCACTTTGCAATACTTTGGCTACTGTGCGTTCTCCTGCGAAGTGACCACCATAACGAGAGTCATGATAGTGGTGTAGAATGAGCTCTTGCTCTTCTTGCAGTACACATCTCCTTAGTAGTTGATCCTTTCCTTGCTTAAACATGTATGGTTTGTCCCAAACATAGTACCTGACATCACGCAAAAACCTTTTCTTCTTATCGGAAGAAATGTTAGGAGGTATGATGTTGCTTACAAGGTAATTCACATAGTCAGCATACCATAGAATAGAAATGACATCTAAAGCATACAACTTCTCATCCAAAAAAGATTTATTGATAGGAAAAGAGAATGTTACTGATGTGTGTTCTAGGTATGAAAGGTGATCGGCCACTGGGTTGTCTGCACCCTTTCGGTCTCGAATTTCTATATCAAATTCTTGGAGAAGGAGGATCCATCTAATAAGTCTTGGCTTAGCATCCTTCTTGTTGAATAGGTAATGAATAGCAGCATGGTCTGTGTACACTGTCACCTTGCTATCAAGTAAATAAGCTCGGAATTTGTCGAGAGCAAAGAACACAGCAAGAAATTCCTTCTCTGTAGTCGCATAGTTAATCTGAGCATCGTCTAAAGTGCGACTTGCATAGTAAATGGCATGGAATCCTATAGTCTTTTTCTGACCAAGCACCGCCCCAACAGCATAATCACTTGCATCACATATAATTTTGAACGGGAGCTTCCAATCTGGAGATATGATCACTGGTGCCGACACAAGTGCCTTCTTTAGCTTGGTGAAGGCTTCTTGGCATGCTTCGTCAAAAATGAACGAAGCTTCCTTCTCAAGCAACCTACAAAGAGGCTTAGTTATCTTTGAGAAGTCTTTAATGAAATGTCGATAAAACCCAGCATGTCCTAGGAAACTCCGTATTCCCTTGACATTTAACGGAGGTGGTAGTTTGTTGATGACCTTTAATTTGGCCTTGTCAACCTCTAGTCCATTGCTTGTCTTGTGACCAAGTACCACGCCTTCTGTCACCATGAAATGACACTTTTCCCAGTTAAGCACTAAGTTAGTCTCTTGAAGCGATGCCAAGCCTCGTGCAACGATTCACCACCTAGCTGTTTAAATTGAGAAATCTTATTACGAAGTTGGGTGGTTTTACCTGGAGGATAGTGTTTTTCCAAGAACTTGTCAGCAAGCTCATCCCACGTTGTGAAGGTGCCGGCTGGAAATGAATCTACCCACTCCCTAGCATCATCTTTTAAACTATACTTGAACAGTCAAAGCTTGATAGCATCTGGTGTGACACCATTGTACTTCACTGTCGAACAATGATCCTCGAAGTTTTGGATGTGCTTTGCTAGATTTTCTGAGGGATAACCTCCAAATTGGTCTTTTTCAACCATTGAAAGGAGGTTGATCTTGATCTCAAAATTGTTCGCTTCCACGGTTGGATACTCAATGCTTGATCGAAGGTCAACAAGCCTTAGGTGTGACTTGTGTCTCATGGCGCTAGGAACTACTTGTCGATCACCCATCTCTTCTATCTGTAAGTTTCTTCTACTGATTCGTTGAATAGTTTGCTCAATCTCCGAATCTTGCTCAAGAAGAGGTTGGTTCTCATGACGAGTATTTGGCATTCACCTCATGTACTTGTATGATACTATATCACTCAACAGAGAGGATCAAATGCAAAGAGTAACAATAAAAATGTAACAAAGCTTAGTCTCAAAATCAAGAACACTAGTTCCGATATTAACGATAACAAATTCAAACTTTCAATCTCCGGCAACGGTGCCAAAAACTTGATGCATGTCCAAATTGGATCAATTATACGTGCAAGAATTACACGATCACCCAAGTAATAAAGTGATAAGTTGATTCGTCTCCACAGAGATTAACAAGGGAATTTGCTTGCTAAGTACCAGATTATGTATTCTTGGATCGTAAGCTAAGCGAATGGATCGTTGGGTTGATGATCTAACACTATTGCTACTAATAATATCGCAAAATCTCAAGGTTGTCAATCTCAATCTTTTAAGATACTTCTATACTACAATCTCAATATCGCTATGAGCCTAAGTTTGTCGGGCTTAGATTCACTAACAATATCAAGGCATAAGAATGCAGAGATTAAACAAATCTACGATGGCTGCAATGAACGAAGAATCAATGATCCGAATCAAACTGTCACTTTTGATCCGATGGCACAAGCATCAAATAATCAAGCAACAAAGGCAATTGAATGGAAAAACAAACTTCTTTGTTGATAAGAATGAAAGTACCTCCATGATCGATGATCCAATAATGTTTACAATAATCTTAAGAACAACTCAAGAACACCAATCTAACAATTGAAAATCTAGAGCTTGGAGATTGCTAATCTAAATATGGATGTTCCTCTCTTCTCCAAGCTGTTGTTCTCTGCCTCCTCTCCCTCCTTTTGTCGTCCTCCCTTAGTGCTTGCCAACCAAGCTTTACACAAAGCTAAATGGGAAGTTAGGTGAGCATTTTCTCTTGTCCCCTACCGAAGGCCAGCGTACGCTGGGAAGCCAGCGTACACTAGGGTCAGCTACTGCCCTTTTTCTCCTCTTTTTCCTCTTCAAGATCGAACAAGGCCAGCGTACGCTGGGAAGCCAGCATACGCTGGGGTCCAAGGCTGCCCCTCCTCATGTCTTGCCTTCAAGTCCACCGATCTTTGCCCAATTCATCGCATATGTCTACCGATCTTTGCCCTAACTCCTCGAATGCTCCAAAACACCTACAAAACACATGAAAGCAACAAACAATCTTCTCCTTGACCAAACAAATAAAATGAAACAAAATATAGACAAGACTCGACTTAACATTTCCTAAAACATGACAAAAACTTAACAAACTAAAGCTAAACGAATGCATGTTCTCACATGCATCAACAATATACCCAGATGGCTCCTGTGGATCTGCACACTGCGGTGAAAGAAAATGAAATTCTGGTCCCCATCTTGGAGCTAGGAAATCCGTGCCTACTGTCTCAAGAAGGTACTCTGTTGCTCCACACAACATTGTACTCCCTGAGGGCGTCCATCTCCACCATGACTAGCTTCTCTTGAGGTCCCTCAATCTCAATCCACCGCTGCACGTCCTCAATCCTAGTCTCTGCAACTATCAAGTTCTGCCTAACATCACCAAACACCTCCTTGTTCTAGGAAACCAACGCCCGCTTAAGCTGACGTAGTTTACCTGATAAGGAGAGAATCATGGAGACAGCTAATGCCTGTGCTGGCCAAGTCCGCCGCACCAGCACAAAGAAGTCCGAATGAGATGTCCACATCGCCTGAAAACAGAAAGGCTGAGGACCCCTGGGGGGCCCCGCACTCTCTACACTCCAAGACAATGGGTCTATGATTTGAGGCATTACGGAGTAGGGCCCGACACTGTACTGAATACCATAAATCCATGAACTCTGGAGAAATCAAGGCGCGATCTAACCTGGACTCCATATAGCCTACCATCCTCCTATTAGAGAACATGTACTACGCCCTAATCAACGGAATATCCATCAGTCCTGCATAGCTGATATAGGTCAGGAAGTCAATGCAGGACTGTGCAACAGGTAAGGAACGGCTCATCCTCTCGTGTGCCCCCAGGATAGCGTTGAAGTCCCTAATCAACATTAACAGTCCTGATGGCAGTATCATTAGATCATCCCATAGAGCTCTACGTCTGTAATACTGGACATGTGCATAAACAAAACCCAACATCACAGAATGCTGTAACCAAGAAGTCCGACATACTACCACCTAAAAAGTGCAGGGAACAATCTCAAGCTGAATAACCTCTGGCTGACTCGTGAAGACCCAAAGATTAGGAGTCCGTGTCCCTCTATCCATAATTACAACAAGTCTATATCCAAGAGAATACCAAAACTGATCATAGATGGGATCATAACACACCATTGGCTCTACAATAGCCACCTAAGATGGTCTGTGGCACAAACAGTGCTCTAGAAATTGGGTACGGGTTTGCGCAGACTCAATACCCTGAATATTCCAATATAGAATATTCATGAGTCCCGTGGGGGCTGAGAGGACTGAGAGGTGCCCCTCAGGCACAAGGAACGGGCTCTCGTGAGTGGCGGTAGGTACTCCTCCTCCAGGCTCTCCTCAACCAAATCAGCCCAAGACTACTCACCAATTGTCTGGCCCATTTGATGCCGAGGCTCAGTCAAATCATCAATCTCAATAACCTAAGTATTGAGAGTGTCAAGAATAGGTGTGGGTTCCTCTATACGCTAAACTTGCTCTGCTTCAGTCTGCTCTGTACCATGAACTATTTAACCCGATAAACCTCCACCTGAATCTGATCTCTATCTGTCAACCCTCTCTGCTCAAGGACCCGAGGATTGGCTGTCAGACTCTTTACTGTACCTCTCATCTCTGTGCGTGCTCCCCTCTCCGAGGTCCCCATCCTAGGCTCTCCCAATCTGACAAAGTCAACCATGTCCTGTTGTGGTGGATCCAGTGCAGTAGTGTCTACCTGGACATCGGCCAGATCTACTACCCCTCCACACACATCATTTGCAACTGTATCGATATCTGCCATCTCTATCTGCATCTCCTCCTCCTTCTCTAAAGTGGCAAAGGAGTTCCCTGTTATCAGCGGAGTAGAGGAAGCTACCACTGCTGAAGGGAAAGAGCCTGTGTGATTCGGGCTGTCCAAAATCCTACGGCCTGTGGGCTGCCACTGTCTCTACCTCCGAGTATGTCCCTCTATAACTGGCTCTATCTGAGCTCTAGTCTCTGTCGCTGAAGGATCCCTGACTATGTGCTTTGCCTTGGCTGACGTAAGATGCTGGTAGGCACTACAAATATAACCCCTCACCTTGCAATAATAGTAGACGACGGGTGCATCCAGGTACTGTATCTCAATCTCCACCTCTCTATAATCGAAGACCAAACTGACAGAAGTGGGTTGCTCAACATTAGATGCCAACTCAACCAATACCTGTGCCTGAACCCTGTTTACCCTATTAAGGGCTACTATATCTAGTCTGATTGGCCTACCCACTATCTTTGCCAACCGTAAGATGATCACCGGCGTGATGTGCTGGCAGCTCAGGCCTACAAACTGGATCCAAACTCGACTCAGAGACTGCTCCTGCCTAGTGGGTTTAAAGAAAGGAACCCACTGCTGGAGAAAGATCGTGCCTGACTATAGCTTCCAGCTACTTGAAGCCCAAATCCGCTCCTTATTAGCTAGGATCATGAAGTGGAAGCAAAAGTACCCCATCCCAATCGAAATCATACGCCAGGCCAATGTACCCTAGAGCCTTGTTAGCTAACCTCGCAAAGCAATAGATATCACAGGCTTAGTACTCTTAGGCAACACTAAGTGACCAATGAATGCTCGGGACCTAAACTTGCTGCATAAACGGGAAAAGGCTAGACCCACAATAAGAGCCAATTTCCTAGCACATAGATAGGGTTTGGGACAGTACCTGAATAAGTCCAACCCCAGGCTAGGATCGTGCTAGGGCAGCATAAGAAGGGCGCTCAGCTACTAGAGGGACAAAGTGGATGTCGTGGCTGACTATGAGGCCGACCCTACCTGCAGTAGCTCCTAAGCCAAACTCTCTCGATGTGCCTGCAGCTGATGACTAGCTCTGGCGACAGCATCCCTGATCACCTATAAGGTGTCCTGTAGAAGGTCAAGGCGTGCACACTCTCTCAAAAGTGAATCAGCCAGAAAAGAGGGCATTGTAGTAGTAGCGGAAGGGATAGAAACTCCCCTAGTCCTAGGGTCAATCACAACCTCCTGGGTGGGAGGTGGACCGAACCCCTGCACAGGCAGACTATGGACTCCCCCCGCAGTTGAGGCTTCTAATGGATCAGCAATTGTCCAGTCCCTCGACCAACGTCCAGTAGGGGAAACTCCCAGCAGCTCGGGCTGAGCACTCGATGAACTGGCAAAAATGGGAGCTACCTATATTGCTGTAAGATTAGTATGTGCACACAAAGTAATAGCCATAGGTGATACAGAAGTCGCATGAGAAGAGACAGAAACTCCCCTGAAACTGGGGACAAGGTCCAGACTAAGAGTAGTCTATGAGCCGATCCCCTGTACTGGCATACCACGGAGTCCTCCCGTGGTTGAGGTGGCTGCATGATCAAAGCCAATCATCTGAGGGTCTACCAAAAATTTGGCATGACCCATTCACTTGATATCCAATCCAGGCCTAGGCTCAGTGCTCACCGTAGTTAAAACAGTCTTGGGCAATGTCGAATCAACAGATGGCTCAGTGCCAACAACACAATCAAAATAAAATCCAGACGAGCCATCAGCAGTATTGCCAATAGTACTAGGCAAAAGGAAAGAAACTTCCCCAGAGTCGGGATCACGACTCACAGGCGCCAGATAAGTGCGTGATCCCAATGCAAGTGAACCGTGAACATCTCACACAGCTGAGACCTCATGTGAGGAAGTGCAGTGAAGTAGTCTAGACCTGGACTCGGTGCTCTCCACAGATAAAGCAGACCTGGGCAACATCATATCAAAAGATAGCTCAGAGCAAATAACTTGATCAATATACAATCTAGCTGAGCTATCCAAAGTATCGCGAGACAAATGATCGTAAGAGCTAGGCAAAGGGAAAGGAACTTCCCCAGAGTCGAGATTATGACTCTCTAGCGTCGGACAAGTCCGTGATCCCAATGCAGGTAAACCATGGATCTCCTCTGCAGCTGGGACTTTGAGTGAGGAATGAGTGGGCTTAGCCAGCTGTCTCGAGTACACATACAACAAATGAACAAAGGTAGGCCAAAGTGTTCTTGGATCAATGCCAGAGCCCGAATCTGGTACCTGCTTGCACCGAGGTACGACATCACATGCATGGGAGTGCATGGCACCGTGGGAATGTGACTTTGGAGCCTCGGTCAACTCTGAAGCCCGTGGGGCAAAGCTCTGACATTTCGGTGGTAGAGGCTCGGTCTGAGCTGATGGTGGTCGTCCTTCTGTCAGGAGGAGCATGGTGGTACGTAGCAGTGCTACGGCCAGAGGCCTACCAATGGGGTGGCCCAGGATAGAGGTTCACCCGACGGAGGCCACCGCTGGACGAAGTGCCCAATGGAAGGAGGTTCGGCTTCGGCCACCGCTTGGTTAGTCATGGCGGAGTAGGGTGGCGGAGGGTTGGAGTGAGAGACAATGGAGAGTGGGTGCCCCGGAAGGTAGCCGACACTATAAGGAGGGTGGCCAAACCACCAGAAGGCCAGCGTGGTCGTGGTCGGAACTCAGGAACTCGGCAGAGGTGGATGAGATTTTAGGCTAGAAGTTGCAAAAGCAGGGACGACAGTTGGTAGGGACTGGTGGTGCAAGGTTGCCACCGTTGGGGTTAGCCAGGATTGGCGGAGGTTATGGTGCCATCCGAGCAGCCCAAGGAGGCCCGGCGCGGTAGCGAGGGAGGGGTGACCATCGAACGACCAAAAATAGGGAGCTCGGTCATTTGCTTGGTTTGGCAATTAGGAGGGCACACCATTAGGCCAGGGCCTTGCCGGGGGTTAGAGAAGTTGAGGGTGATGGTGTTATTGGTCGGCGACAACTTCCGGGGCGGCTGAGTGGGGAGGAGGGACGGCTCTCTGAGGGGGGGGCACGTAGGCAGGCCAAACCGTGGGGTAAGGGAGGGGGCTGTGACTTCCAGAGGGTTCCCTCTGATAAGCCTGAGCTCAGGGTGGAGGCTAGTTGTACCACGGTGGTCCATAGCAGTGGCTATCGAGAAAGTAGCTCTTGAGGGTGGTAGACCAGGGCTAGCTGTTGGAGGCACTGGGGAGGACGGGGCTAGCACGGAGAGACTCGTCCAGCTGAGGGACTCATCAATCTGGTGATCAATCATGGCGGCGAGCCCATTGACAGTGACGATCGAGGATTTGGGTTTTCTTTTTCTCTAAATCTCACTTGACCTAACAATGTAGGGCTCCCCCCAAAAATTACAATTATTTAAGTGTCATATTCTTATTATTCTCAACATTACAAGTACTATTAGATGCGGATTGTTGAATTTTCAAATATGTGGTTATTGAATTTTTGGATTTGTGGTTATTGTATTTTTGGATTTGTGGGGTTAGATTTTTGGATTATTGATTGTATATAATTTGATTTCATGTGAGATGGTCCCATACCAAGTGGCTCTTGTAGTTTGCATATATCGCATAAGGGACTACCGAGTAACCTGAGATATGTGTGATCAAGTAGACATGGAGTATGTTGATTATCTGGACTCGTGGTGGGGATAATTTTTTGTCTAGGAGGCCTTCCTTGCAGGAACGGTGGTATTTATCTGTGCCTCACGAGAATCCCGATATGATAAATGTAGACTCCGGAGTTCCGTAATTGTGACTGTTATTGTGGAATGTTAAGTATTCTATGCTATGTTTAGATGCTGGTTGAAAAGGTTGTAGAGTTCCTTACTGAGTTTATGACTCACCATAATTATTTTTTGACGTTTTTACAGATGCTGGGGTGTCCGGACGAGACTAGAGAGTCATAATTGAGGAGAACTGCATATATCATCCAGAAAACCCCCTTTTCGTTTTAAAATCAAAATTGTGTTTGCTTATTCAACTCGGATTTCGGTTTGTTTATTTTTTGTTCACTCTTAAGAATTCTATCATTTTGTAATCAAGGTTTTGGTACATATCGGGATATTTTCGTCTCGAGTTATTGTCACGTCTATTTCCGGATTGTGACAACAATTGATCAGAATCAAGGCGCGCAATTGACGTCTCATGTACATTATGTTCCATTTCAGTTGTAGCTCGGCACTTAATTGACATCTCATGTACATTATGTTCCATTTCAGATGTAGCTCGGCATTTAGATGCATCTCATTAACTGGAGAACTCTTATGTGAAGATCTTCAGGGTTAGCTTGTTGGTCCTTGGTAGAGGCAATGCCTTGGAGAAGTTGGCCATAGTAATATAACTTTAATTCATTTAGGAATAAAGACATTTTAGATAGCACAACCATGCTGGTGGTCTAATCGAGTACGTTGTGGTAATTTTAAGAAGTATACGGTGTTGAATGACTTTTATTCTTTCATTTATTACATGTGCTTCGTATGTATAATTGCAGCTTAAAGTTCATGATGCATAATTGCATCTTATTGTTCATGACATATTGAATTGCCGTGTCTTATCGTTATATTGATCTTCTTACAGTGCTAGTACGTATAGTAGAATGTAGTTTCATGTTCATTTTCTTCAAGGAAAGGTGATGCATGAGATAACATGCATTCATTTGGTCCTAGTTTGTTAAGTTTTCATCATGTTTTAGGAAATGTTTAGTTGAGACTTTTCTATATTTTGTTTAATTTGGTTTGTTTTGTCAAGGAGAAGATTGTCTGTTGCTTTTGTGTGTTTTGTAGGTGTTTTGGAGCATTCGAGGACTTGGAGCAAAGATCGGTGGATTTGTGCAAAGTGTTGGGCAATGAGTAAAAGCTTGAAGGCAAGAGAACAATGAGGGGTAGAATGCAAGGCCAGCGAACGCTGGCCACCCAACGATCGCTGGGCTAGCTTGAGGAGGAGAAGAGAGAAAGAGGCAAGAAGGGGCAGAATGCAACCCCAGCGTGCGCTGGCTTCCCAGCGTACGCTGGCCGCCGACAGAGAGCTTAAAGAAATACCTCACCAAACTTTCCACTTGACTTGGTCTATTGCTTGGGTGGCAAGCACTGACGAGAGATGACAAGAGGGGGAGTAGGCTGCCATTGTAAAACAACTTGGAGGAGGAGAAGAAGATCATCAAGAGCTTAGACTAGAAACCTCCAAGTTAGAACTTGATTTTTTAGATTTCATTTTATGTTCTTGTGTTGTTCTTAAGAATTCCATAACAACTTTGGATTTGGTTTCATCAAGGTACTTTCCTTTGCTTGGTTCTTAAGATTATTTCTTTTGTTGAAGTTCTTATTTATTTCCAATTCAATGAATGCTTATTCGATGATCAAGGATGACAACTTAGTTTAGATCATAGCTTTCATACGCTTATCTCAACTTGATATTGTTAATGAATCTAGGCCTGACAAACTTAGGTTCGTGGTGATATCGAGTTTGTAGTTTAGAAGTGTCGTTAAAAGATTGAGATTGACAACCTTGAGATTTTGCGACATCATTGGTAGTAATAGTGTTAGATCATCAACCCAACGATCCGTTCGCTTAGCTTAAGATCTAGGAACGCATAAATTGGTACTTGATGAACAATTTTCATTTGCTATTCCCTGTGGAGACGATCCTACTTATCACGATATTACTTGTGCGATCGTGTAATTCTTGCACGTATAATTGATCCTAATTGGACACGCATCAAAAGGGAAACTTGGTTGCCAACCAACAAAGAAGATGAGGATACTTCTAGACAGCCACATGACTACGGGGATGAACCTCAATTGATATCCACAGTCGACCCTATCGTGTCTTCAACCTCGCCGGTCTGCATTTCGGTCAATGTCTTGTGCAATCTCTGAGAAATGGTCTCCCCTTCCGTGTTGAACTCTCTCCTGTCTCGGCAAAGGTGAGCACCAAATTTTCAGTTTTTATTAAGTGCAAAGCCTGGCCTAATATGAATATGATGTTTCCTCAGGTACCTTTGCTTCTTGAGAGTAATGCTATTGACTTGCTTAACGGCCACTGCAGTTCCGATGCAGAAAACTTCATCAGCGTCGAAATAACTCTTCCCATTGAATCGGCCGCTCTTCCACCTGCTCAACAGGGTAAGAACAAATAACCCGTGTTTACATTAACCTCACAAATAAACAATTTGGAACAGATGCGGTGAATTGGCTTGTTGATGATTGATTACCAGGAGTCCGAATTGGGTAGCCATTTCCATAATACTTCTCCTTGTAATACCCGGCAAGATGGTTAAACTTGCTGGTGGAGTTGAGATGGTGCTCCCCTGCAGCACACACAACTATAATCAGTTGAATGCCAATGCTCACATGCATAAGTCGACGATAGTAAACGTTGAGATGGCCCTGTCAAGATAGAGTTTTGGCGACGGAAATCACATGTCAAGTATGTCGCGACGTGATTTTAACATCGGTACTTGTAAATAGAGTCTGCTTAACTTTGAATATCGGAAGTTCACAAAAAATAGGAAGTGTTACCTTGACTACGAAGATATTAGCTGCTGAAGCCTCCTCGACGTATTTCCTCGTCTTTGAATCCATAAACAATACATCGGAGTACCCGTTGGCCCTAGCTTGTGTGGATGCTTTATAGATCTGTGGGCGAAACGAAACGAACTTATATTTACATTAGAAACAACAAAATATGCCATATAGTTTTTGTTGGATCGTGGGATAACGGTATACTTGATTTTGGTATACGAGTCGAGGTACGTGAATAGTAGCTGTGAACAGTACCCGTATACAGTACCTGTATACAGTACTCGTATGCAATACTTGTGAACAGTACCCGTATACGTACTCATAAATAGTACCCGTATATAGTACTCGTAAACAGTATCCTGCTACAGTACTTATGAACAGTATCCTACTATAGTACTCGTGAACAGTATTCTGCTATAGTACTTGTGAATAGTAACTGTACTCGTGAACAGTAACGTATCCATGAACAGTATCGTACACGTGAACAATAACTTTCGGACTATAGTCGAGGCAAGTGTTAGACACCTTCTCCGTAAGACGAGATTGCCCTGTATATTTTAGTGCACTACGGACTACGGCAATCGTCCCCAAGATACAACGACTATTCGGGCGTTTCCAAGAACGTTGCACACGTTTCTCGAAACTTTCGGCGAACCCTTATATACTCGAAACTTTCTCGGACACTGTCCTAGTATGAAGAATGGAGGGGGAGAGAAGAATACGACCTCCTTATGAAAAGGCTTGTCGTTTTGATTTTGAGTGATTTGGAAGTGAGGAGGGCATGCATATTTATAGGCAAGGAAGGTCAGTTACTATTCACTACTACAATAACTAGCGGCTTTACTATTCATGCTACAGTATTGCTACTCACTACTACAATAACTAGCGGCTTTACTATTCATGCTACAATAGTACCTTACCAACATGAATAGCAACTACCCTGATGAATAGTAACTATCCCAATGAATAGTAACCGTCCTGATGAATAGTTTGTCCCAATGAATAGTAAATATCTCAATGAATAGTAACTATTTCGGATAAACTATTTCATACGACCTTAGACCCTCCTAGGTGTCGGGTGCACCTCAATGTACCCAAGTACGTGCTTCGAGCCTCGAGCCCAAGCTCGGCCCTGTCCTCGGCCCCGTGCCCGTATCCGTACCCGTACCTTTGGGCTTTGGGCTTCATTCACTTTTCTAACAGTTTTTGCATCTGTTGGGTTTTTATCCTATTTAATTAACTTAAAGTTATGCACTAATATTCCAATCATATTTTTTGAGAAAAATAAATTTGCACCTTTTTAATAAAAAAACTGTATCCATCTTTATTTTTTTAAGGGTCCATCTTAATTAAACGGATATTGTATACTGCACAGAATTAAAAAATTCTGTATCCAACGAAATTTAAAATGTTACTAACTTTTTTTTACAACATATATAGTTCAAACATTACAAGAGCCGTAAGGTCAATATCTAAGTTGATAAACAACGAGAATATAAATTTTCAATTTATATTTATTATCATATTTTGAGTATGTTTTGAATTGTATATAATTAATTATGAACTTTTTTCTAAATTTAAAAAAATCAAAAATTTTTGGAAAATGTTTCAAGAAAAGTTTTTTCTTTTTTACTTTTTTTAGTTTAAAATTTTTATTCTAAAAAATTGTAGATACGAGATTAATCAAATTACTCCAAATCCTCAAACCAATTGGCAAGACCTTATGAGTTGACCTAACCAATTTTGATTTTTGGGTTATGGTTTAACCTATCAGACTTATAGTCCAATCACGGATTTTTAAACAGTGATTAAACTGTACATAATTTGAAATTGCATGCATTTGTGTAGGATTGATGAAATGATGGTTACCGGTGCGTAATTAGTGATGGCTTTGACGGAACCGGTGCCGCCGATAAAAGCCCTCGACATGTATTCTTCAATTAATAGATGATAGGGACCCTGCTGTTGATGGAAGGAAATTCATGAAAAATGATTAGAATATGCATCATTCATTGTTAAGAGAATACAACAACTTTGAATTAAAGTATCTAAGTCCTATATTTGTTAGAAGATCACAATCATTTTTATGAGAATTAGATATTATAGAAATTGCATTTGGAATGTACTAGTTGCATCAAGAAATCCCAAATCACTTAAAAAAAACTATATGTTCAAAAGTAGATATTGATATCTAAAATTCGAGATAAAATTTGACCAACTAACCTTATAGTAGGGGCCAACAGGAGAAGCATAGACCAAAAATGTGTATTCCGGAGCCAAGAATTGGCGGGTTTTTTTTTAAAATTTTGTGTTACTATTCATCGTTAATTTCAAAAAGGGTACCAAAGAAATCAAAATTATGAAATTGATGTCCACGTCGATTTTCTCTTTCCAAATTACAGATTTTTGTTTCAGTCAAACCGGATTACAGATTTTTTTTTGGTTGAACCAGAAAATGAGTTAAAAATTTGTAATCCGGTTAACGGATTAAAAATCCGTAAAACCAAAAAAGGGGTTAAAAAAACCCATAATCCAGTGACCGTATTTTTCTACTCCTCTCTCTCCTCCTCTCTCTCTCTCCTTCTACTCCTATCTCTGTCTCCTTCTCCTCTTCCTTACTACCCCCTTCGAGACCCGATCTGCTACAACCCAGCACATCAGCATCGTGCACCTCCCTCTGCCTCCTCTAGCGCTCCCGTGCACCCTCCCGCTATTAGAGAATATAAAACTTACCGCCTTCCCACCAGCAGGAAACACCAACGTGCACTCCTCGCTGTTAGAGGTAAGTATGTGGTAGTGGAACTGCATTATCTCATTCCCGTCGATGGTGCACAATACGTCCTCCTCCCTCTCTTTGGAGAGTACAGTGGCCAGGTTGTGATAGAGCAATGGTAGTCCTCTAAGTTGGAGATTGCCATGGTGGCATTATGGACCTTGAGACGAGCTCAATCTTCCCAAAGAATATCTTATGCCAGCTGGTTTAGAAGATGATCTCGATAACATTTCAGTTGGGTGGCCATTAGGGAGCATCACGAGTGACTGGTGGTGGTCGGGTTTAAATATTGGAATGGCAGTTTTAATGTTGGAGTTGAAATGATTGTGTTTGAAGGGTTTGTTGGTGGGGTCGGGTCTCTTCTTGTGGTGGTCGGCTACGATGTCGTTGAGGAGGTGCTTTGGGTATGACATCATTGAGGAGGTACTTTGGGTATGACATCATTGAGGAGGTGCTTTGGGTAGGGGTTTCACATAGTAGAGGAGGAAAGGAGAGAGAAGAGAGAGGGGGGGATTTTGAAGTATAGTGTAAAATATTTGGTATTAAAATAGAAATTTATTGTCAAGCATGTGGACCGCCACGTAGGATGCAAAATGACATCCTTTCGTAAAAAAGATGCGGGCTGGAGATCAGGATCGGTTGGCGACGAAAATTATTATAAGTTGGGCTGGTTTTGTGGTCCAAAAAGTACAAGGTACCCAAGTGAGAATCAGTAAAATCATAAGGTACTTATATATATACTTTTCCCTCCCTTATTTTTTACTACTAAATTGCTCATTTTTTCCACAATATTTATTACTTATCCAGGTTCTCCATTATTGCGATAATATGTGGTCATATTTTTGTTTAATCAAAAATTTCAAAATTAGATTAGAAGTTTTTCATATAAATGGTTACTTATCAAACGTGACTGAGAGGTCAAAAAAAAGTTCGAATGAGCTCCTTACATGTTTGATTAATATCTCCATCTTCTTGTTAATTGATACACCCATGTAAGCTGGACTATACATGTTCAATAGTCCAAGCTTATCCACAAGCAATTTAAATCTTCGAATCATCGAGATTTTGGTAAGAATATTTATGAATTGGTGATGTGTCTTTATGTAAAAATAACATGAAAATATCTCATTAAAGTTGCTAATGAACCACATGACAATTTGACCCTCTATATGCTTGATTCGTTCATAAAAGACGAGATTCTAAACTATGTCAATGTTTGATTTGTTATCATAATACAACATGGCTAGTGTGCTATTTTACATCTATAAATCTGTAAGTAGATTAATTAACCATTGTACCTCTTTTGTGACAGAGGCCATTGCTTTATACTCTATCTTTAAAGATGACGAAGACATAATATTTTGCTTATTTGCTTTCCAAGAGATCAACAAATTTTCAAAAAGACGCAAAATATCCTATAATTAATCTTTTAGTATCGAGACAAGAAATATAGTTGTTATCCAAGAAACCTTGAGATGAAATTATAAAATCATAGGATATAACAAACATTTTTCAAAATAAGATTTTAGGTACTTGAGCACATGATACGCAACCTCTAAGTGTCGTTCTTATGGATTGGTCGAGAACTATGATAATTATTATACTGCAAATCTAATATCACATCTGATTGTATTGAAATATAATAATTTATCAACAAGTTCCCTATAATGTGTCAAATCTTCCACCACTTCTTTACCATCTATTATGTTTATAATTATGGGCTTCTTATATGGAGTATAAACAATAATATAAAAAAATTTCCCTCTCTTTTTAGCTCTAAATTGAAGATTAGCATCAAAAGGAGACTTACTTGGTTAGTAGACTAGATAACCTACATCTTTGAGTAACTCTAAAACATTTTTTTTGACAAATGTTCATCTCTTTGTTATTTTTGGCTATCTCTTACCCAAAAAAAGTACTTCA
>SOPF01021732.1:0-28175 GCA_012979155.1 Hypericum perforatum
AAAATCATTCTCAAGTCTATTACAGTTATGATATCTTACTTCAAGAAATCTGTTAAAGTGTAATTCCAAATTTCTGAGATCATCGGCTTTGTATCTTAGAAGGTCGATTCCTTGAGAACCATTTACACCATAGTGGGAGGAATCAATATCTTTAAAGAAAGCATCATTTTTTGGTGTGCATAGCTTATAATTTATTGAATACTCAATTACCCACACTTTACAACACAATTTTAAAATTATTGACATTTTTACAATGGAGTCTATGTTATATAAGGCAAAACTAAATGACGTAGACAAATTTGAGCAGTTGAATGGGCTAAACTACAAGTAACGGGGGTTTGAAGATGGAGTACCTTTTAACAATTGCTAAGGTACTCTATATTCTTTCCAAATCTTATCCACGAGAAGTTACTAGTGATAGAAATTTGAGGCTGCGAAGAAGTTAAGAAAATGGAAGAATGATGACTTCATCTAGCCCTACGCAATTCTAAAGTCATTAAACAACACCCAATTACATGTGTTCCACATCCAAAAGACTGCTAGAAAACTTTCTAATGCCATCAAGAGGAGGCTGTATTGTACATGTTTTTGATGCTATGTTAAAAACCAAAACTTGGTAGTAAAGGTATGGAGCCTATTTTTATTACATATCTGCAATGAGTATAGCGTATAAGTTTCTTAAACTTTGTAATAATGTTGAATTTGAAGCTGTACATGCTATATTTTATGAACATTTGAACATTAGAGATACTAATAAGGTAGAAATATACATTGATTTATTTGACGGACTTTATATTGATGATCATGTATTGACAAATGACAATTTGAATGCTGAGAATTTAGAACAAAAGGAGAATGATGAAATAATCAAATTGGAGAAGTAAGTACATAGATTTGAGAAGAATTTTGGTCATGACATATTGACATACATGTTAGAAGAGAACCCAATTTTTTTTAAGAAGCTATGACTAAATTAGATTCTGATATGTGGAAAGGAGCCATGGATGATGAGTGGGATTTGAAAGAAAAACTCAAAATGGATGGTATTACTGATAAGTACAAGGCAAGTTAGTAGCCCAAGGTTACACTCTAAAAGAAGAAATGGATTGTTTTGAGACTTTTTCTCAGGTTTTTAAATTTGCATCAAATGGATGTTAAAATAGCATTCTTAAATGAAGACCTGTACCTGGAGATTTATTTGCAACAACAAGAATCTTATGTTGTTAAGGGTGAAGTACTCAAAGTTTGAAAATTAAAGAAGTTTCTTTATGGACTTAAACAAAGTACCACACAATGGTCTAACAAATTTAAGCGTGAGATTAAAATGTTTAAATTTAAGAGTAGAAAAGCAGAAAACTGTATTTTTACTAAAGTTACTGATGTACGTGTAAACCTACATATTTTTGGGCATATTTATCGTATTATTTGATCATGTTTTTAGTCATTTTGTTTATGTTTAGTATAGCGATAAGTGTGTTTTCGTGTTTGTCGTGAATTCGGATCTTTGTCGATATTATTTATGTTTTGTAGGAATCGAAGCAGGCGACCGGTCGTTCGAGGAGAAAGGAGTTGCTGAAATCATGGGTGTAGCGACCGCTACACTTTGTAGTGATCGCTTGGTTCGAGCGACCATTTTTTCCCAAATTTCTGTAGCGACCGCTACACTTTGTAGCGATCGCTACAAGCCCGATTTTCATGCTGTAGCGGTCGCTACAAGCTATAGCGCTCGTTACACAGGTGACAGAAGTCAAGAAAAGCTGCAAACCAAAAACAATCCACTTGCAACCTCAATTTGATCAACTTGCAGCCGATTTTGTTGATCCAAGACAGCTTAATCCCCTCTGGCAAGCACATTAGAATGGCTATAAATGGAGGAGGCAACCAAGGAAGAATGCATTAGAGTCCAAGGAGTAGAATAGACAAAATAAAAGTTGTAGACATCAATCTTAGCTTAGATTTGTTTTTATTGCTTTTGTGAAGAACAAAGGTTGTATTCAACATTCAGAATCATTAATCAAGAGGTACCTTTGATTCATTGGCATAGATTTTGTTTTTACATTTTAAAGTTCTTTACTTTTGCTTAAATGAATATGTGCATGTGTTTACAAGTTAAGGAGTGACAACTTAATTTAAGCACATCCATTTGTTCATGATTGATTCTTGGATCAAAAGTGACAGCTTAATTCGGATCATATCTTGTTTTTATTATCTGATATTATTAACAACTTGAGATTGACAACCTTAGGTTCTTACAATATTAAAACCCCGTAGTTTAGCAATCTCAACAACCGTTAATTAATTTACCTAGCTTAAGATCTTGATTACATAATCCGGTACTTAGCAACAATTCGATATTTCCCTGTAGAGACGACTTGACTTATCACTTTACTACTTGTTGTGATCGTGTACTCTTGCACGTATTTTATATCCAAGTTTGGACCGCATCAAGTTTTTGGCACCGTTACCGGGGACAAATTTGAATTTGTTATTGTTAATATTGGATATAGTGTTCAAGATTTTGAGACTAAGCTTTGTACACTACTTGTTTATCACTACGCTTGATCTTATTTATTGAGTGTAGTAATAGTGCAGGAAGTGTATGACCGTTACCCGTCGAGACAACCATCTCTCCAAGAGTACGATCCTGAGATTGAACACACTCTTCGTCAAAGGAGGAACCAGCTCAGGAGAGCGATGGCTGATCAATACATAGTTAATGCGCCCGGGGCCATGAGGAATAAATCACATCCAAGGCTGGTTGATCTCAAATCAAGCATAGTCTATCCAATAGTCGAGGCCAACAATTTTGAAATAAAGAGTAATCTCCTCAATATGGTTCAACAAGACCAATTTGGAGGTTACCCTTCTGAAAATCCCACCAAGCACATCCAAAGGTTCGAAGACCATTATACGACGGTCAAGTATAATGGTGTCTTGCCAGATGCCATTAAACTTCGATTGTTCAAATATAGCCTGAAGGACAATGCTCGAGAGTGGGTAGATTCATTCTCTGCTGAAACTTTCACCACGTGTGAGGAACTAGCCGACAAGTTTCTGGCAAAGTATTATCCTCCAGGTAAGACCACTCAACTCAGTAATAAAATTTCTCATTTTAAGCAACAGGGTGACGAATCTCTACATGAAGCTTGGCATCGCTATAAGGGACTACTTCGCGACTGCCCATATCACCAAATGCCGGATTGGATGCGTATCCAAACATTCTACAATAGATGTGAGCTGCAAATCTGAGTCAACTTGGATGCCGCTGCTGGAGAAAATCTGACAGAGAAAGAAGAAGCTGATGGTTTCTGAATCATCGAAGCCATGGCCACCAATAACCATGAATGGGGTGATCGTATCGAGAGGAAAAAGGTTGCACTAATACAAGACAATGATGAAGTTGCCACTTTAAAGGCTCAAGTAATGGCACTAATACAAATGTTTCAAAGCTGAATGGCATCACAAACATCGTCGTCTTCTCTAGTATGCAAAATTTTTACCGGTCCACATGGTACAGATGCTTGTTCTTTAATTGCAGAACTTGTTAATTTTGTGTGAAACACCAACCGGAATAATGATCCATATTCCAACACATATAACCCTAATTGGAGAAACCATCCAAACTTTTCGTGGAAAAATAATGCAGGTCAGCAGGTACCCTAACAGCCGAGACCACCATTTGGAGGAGGCAATGCACAAGGTCCTCCACCTCAGTAATATCAGCCATACCAACAAAGATGGCAACCACAAGCACCACCACCACAAGATGCTCGGAGTGAGGACGAATTACAGAAGCAAGTAATGAGTCATGAGGCAACCATCTGGAACTTGGAAGTACAAATTAGCCAACTCGCATCACAGTCAAATGCAAGACAGCCAGGCTCACTTCCAAGTAACACCGAGCCTCTGCCAAGCAACCAACAATAATGCAAAGCCATTACTACTAGAAGTGGCCTCGATTTAAGGAAGAATGTGGCGACTCCAGTAGCCAAGCCATCAGGTAAGCTAGTAAGCAAGGAGGAAGAAGAGCTAAGAGTAAATCCTACCGAAGTAGCTAAGGAAAAGCCCATTGAGGAAGTGATCAAGTCAAAACTAGAAAGAGTGTACCTCCACCACCATTTTCACAAAGGGTGAATAAGCAAGCTTCGTATCCAAGCTACTAGAAGTTCTTGGAGCTCTTCAAAAATCTGCATATCAACATTCCACTCCTTGACGCATTTGAGCAAATGCCCACCTACCGGAAATGGATCAAGTAGTTCATTTGAAAGAAGAGGAACATTGATGACTTTGAAGTCATTCCATTGACGAGAGGTTGTAGTGCAGTCCTGAGCCAGGAGCTACCTCAGAAAATGAAGGATCCTAGAAGTTTCACCATTCCTTGCACCATCGGAGATCCAATTTTCAAGAAAGTACTTATTGATCTCGGTTCTAGTATTAACCTTATGCCATTTTCAATTTTCAGGAGGCTTAGATTGGGAGACATGAAGGCAACATCAATCGTTCTCCAACTTCCAGATCGCTCGATAACAAGACCAAAGGGATAGTGGAGAATGTACTGGTAAAAATTGACACCTTGATCTTCCCAGTAGATTTCATTGTGATGGAAATGGAAGAAGATCGGGATGTGCCACTTCTCCTTGGTCGACCATTCTTGGCCACCGGAAAAACAAGCATTGATGTGGAAAAGGGTGAGCTCCACTTTAAGGTATGCAATGATAAAGTGGTGTTTAATGTTTTTGAAGCTGTCAAGTACCCAACGGTGGAAGATGATTGTTATCGGATCGATGTGGTAGACGAAATCATTGCTAAAAAAGAAGAAGATCAAGTACAGGAGGATGCATACGAAGATGATGAAAGCATGGAAGATTCTGGAGAAAAGGTGTCATGGATTCAATCGGCAGAATCGTTGGAACTCGACAATACACCACGGCCTAAGTTGCAGTCATCATTATTACACCACCAGACCTAGAGCTCAAGCCGCTCCCTGCTCATCTTAAGTATGCCTATTTAGACGAAGCACACAAGCTGCCAATTATTATTTCTGCTTCCTTGGATGAAAACCAAGAAAGGCAGCTACTCAAGGTGATAGCTCGGCATAAGGAAGCCATTGGATGGACACTTGGGGACATCAAGGGAATCAGTCCTTCATTATGCTAGCATAAGATCATTTTAGAGGATGACTTCAGTCTAATCATGGAAGCTCAAAGAAGGCTCAATCCAAAGCTCAAGGAGGTGGTCAGAAAGGAAGTCATCAAGTGGCTCGACACCGGCATCATCTATCCCATCTCAGATTCGAAGTGGGTGAGTCCAACTTAATGTGTCCCAAAGAAAGGAGGTATCACAGTGGTCTCTAACGCGGACAATGAGCTTATCCCGACAAGAATAGTAGTAGGCCACATAGTTTGTATAGACTTCCGGAAGCTAAACAAGGCAACTTAGAAGGACTATTTTCCACTACTATTCATTGACCAGATGTTGGATCGATTGGCAGGTCACGCTTTCTATTACTTCCTGAATGGCTATTCTGGCTATCTTCAGATTGCCATTGCTCCAGAGGACCAGGAAAAGACAACATTCACCTGGCCCTACAGTACTTTTGCTTTTTGTAGAATGCCATTTGGATTATGTAACGCACCTGCTACTTTTTAGCGCTGCATGATGGCTATCTTCTCGAACATGGTAGAGCAGTAGATCGAGATCTTTATGGACGATTTCTTAGTGTTCGGAGATTCGTATGACAAATGCTTATCACATTTGGGGAAGGTGCTTGAACGTTGTAAAGAGATGCACCTCGTTCTTAACTGGGAAAAATGTCACTTCATGGTGAAGGAAGGTGTAGTACTTGGTCATAAAGTCTCGAGCAAGGGATTGGAAGTTGATAAGGCCAAGCTGGAAGTCATTGACAAGTTACCACCTCCACTTACTGTCAAGGGAGTACGAAGTCTTCTGGGCCACGCTGGTTTCTATCAGCGTTTTATCAAGGATTTCTCAAAGATCACCAAGCCTCTCTACATATTGCTTGAGAAGGATGTTTCATTCCATTTTGATGAAGCATGCCACGCAGCTTTTACTACATTGAAGAAGGCACTTATATCTGCACCAGTGATCATATCTCCAGATTGGACGCTCCTGTTTGAGATCATGTATAATGCAAGCAATTTTGTTGTTGGAGCTGTCCTTGGTCAGAAGAAGACTATATGATTCCATGCCATCTACTATGCGAGTCGCACACTAGACGATGCTCAGATCAACTACACAACAATGGAGAAGGAGTTCCTTACTGTGATCTTTGCTCTTGACAAGTTCTGAGCTTACTTGCTTGGAAATAAGGTGACAGTTTACATAGATCTTACTGCCATCCGTTACCTGTTCAACAAAAAGGATGCAAAACCAAGGCTCATCTGATGGATCTTCCTCCTTCAAGAATTCGACATCGAAATTCATGATAGAAAAGGTGCAGATAACCCAGTGGCAGATCATCTTTCCCGTATTGACAATCTGGTGGTAACATTTTCTTCTCCTATAAATGAATCTTTTCCTGATGAACAATTATATGCATTAGATGTTATTTCTATTCCATGGTACGCTGATTATGTCAATTATCTTGTAAGCAACATCTTGCCGCCTAACCTTCCTTCTGACAAGAAGAAGAGATTTTTGCTAGATGTCAGGTGCTACGTATGGGACAAACCATATTTGTTCAAAATAGGCAAAGATCAATTGATAAGGAGATATGTGCCACAAGAGGAGCAAGAGCTTATCCTTCACCATTGTCATGCTTCTTCCTACGGAGGTTATTTTGCAGGTGAACGCACTACTGCTAAGGTGCTTCAGAGTGGATTCTACTGGCCGATACTCTTCAAGGATGCCGCAGAGTTTGAGATAAAATGTGATCGATATCAGAGAACAGGGAACATTTCCCACCGTTATGAGATGCCTCAGACTGGCATCATGGAAGTTGAGATATTCGACGTATGGGGTATTGATTTTATGGGTCCTTTTGCATTGGCTAAGTATGAGGTCACACATAAAATTGCAACAGCATATCACCCCTAGACCAGTGGATAAGTTGAAGTGTCCAACCGCGAGATTAAACAAATATTGGAGGTTACAGTGAATCCTTCATGAAAGGATTGGTCTAGCAAGTTGGATGATGCACTTTAGGCATACCAGATGGCAGACAAAACTCCACTAGGAATGTCACCATACTAGCTTGTCTACGGGAAAGCATGTCACCTCCCAGTCGAGCTGGAACATAAGGCATATTGGGCCTTACGTTGGATCAATCTAGACCTCGAGAAAGCTGGTGAAAAGTGGATGTTACAACTGGAAGCGATGGATGAATTTCGCCTAGGAGCTTTCAAGAATACATGACTTTACAAAGAACGGACCAAGAAGTTGTATGACAAGAAGATCCTTCGTCGTGAATTTTTGGTAGGTCAACAGGTATTGTTATACAATTCACGTCTAAAACTTTTTCCAGGTAAGTCAAGTCTCGATGGACCGGCCCTTACACAGTGGTTGCCGTCTCTCTACACGGAGCCATCTAGATTCACCATTTAGATACAAATGAAGAATTCAAAGTAAACGGCCAGCATTTGAAGATGTATCTCGGTGATAAAATTGACATACAAGAATCCCGCATAAACCTTGCCGATCTAGTTGAGTAAAATAACACCATCGTCAAGCTAACAATGTTAACTTAGAACTACATTCTCTTTTCTCTCTTTTTACTCTTGTTAATGTTTTCATGTCACTCCTCTGAGTTTTTCCGAGTTTGTGGGTTTATAGGGAAATGTTTATAGTGTCACCCTCAAAGAAAAATTCATGTTTTTGTTTCTTGATTTGTAGGATAAGAAGATCTGGGGCAACAATTGATGAAGAACAAGGAAATAGCGAGGTGTAGCGATCGCTACAAATCATAGCAGTCACTACACCCTCGAAAAATTGAACCATAGCGCTCACTACACTTGACAGCGACTGCTATAGCCCCGACCCAACTCTTGTAGCGATCACTACAACTTGTAACTACAAACCCAATTCCAGCTGAGATAAAACACAAAAAAAATCCCCAATTTCATTCCCAACCCTAATTTACTCTACCCCTCCTCCCTAAACCTCCCTCTCCTCCACATAATTTCCCCTCCGACCGTGCACCACCACACTCCTCTACCACTGTCCGACCATTAGTTTGAAGTCCCGACCTCCGACCACCTCCACAATGCCTCCCAAGTGCTCCACGATGACACCCAGTGCATCCTCCTCCGCCCCAACCACCAAACGAGCCTGAAATCTACCCTAAGCACCACCCTCCGCCCCAATCGACATACGTGAATGGTATGGTGCCCCTTTTTTGATATTTAATGAATTCGAAGGGGCCAGGTATACTCAATACTCATCTCTCCCTTCGTATCTTCAATCTAAGATTAGTTGGGATTATATGAAGTCCTTAGGCATTGCAAATGAGTTGCGTGCTAGTTTAGACGTCCTAGGGTGGCGCTACTTTACGGATAACTCTGTGCCTCAACGTGATGATATAAATTTAGAGTTTTATTGCATTTTGACCATACCACTGGATCGTCGCACTTTTAGTGCTCATGTTCTTGGTAAGGCATTTACTGTCTCATAACACTTATTTTGAGAACTTTTTCACACTAGACAAGGTACGGGTATCATCAATTTTGCCACTAACGATGCCACTAAGTGCATAGATAGTGAATGGCGTGACCTCACTGGGTTTTTGCCATTCAAATCCCAGTTATCTTCTGCACTCCTTAAGGAGCCTCATATCAGTGTGCTGCATCGATTTATTTGTCCGGTATGGTTTGGTACTAGCGAGGATAACCGAATCACCAGAGGCCAACTATATGCTTTAGTGTGCATGCATCATAATCGCCCTTATAGTACCTTTAATTTAGTTATTGATGTGATGTGGCGGTTCTTAAGCACCAAGCATCTTGCTCATTTTTACCTTGGACATCTTATCATGATCTTTGTTAGGAACTTTTGTCTAGGTAGGTTCAAAGAGGAGCCGCCACGCTATTGCCTTTTGATTGATGGTTCTCGATTAGCCTAGTAGGGATTGGCTGAAGAGGTTGAGTAGGATGGAGACTACACCTTCTGGTTCACCGAGTGGAGCGAGTGCAAAGCTGTCAAGAAGAAATTGAGGGATGATAGTGAAGTACCGCCTCTGCAGCAGCTTGAGGTTCAAGACTTGGCCAACCGATTCATAGAGCTAGAGATTCAGGTCCAGCAGCTCGTGACCACTCAAACCTCTTAGTACGAGGATATCTGCGCCTAACTGACTACAATGCACGAGGAAAATGCATCTAACTAGGCTTGGCTCCGCTCTCACCTTGCCGGTCTACCACCTCCTTCCCCTCCTCACCAGTGATCAGGTCGTTTCTTTCCTTTCTTTATTTTTATTTTCTTTTTATGTTGAGTCTTTGTGATTGTTTGTGTTTACCTTTCACACATAAAGGACAATGTGTCTAATAAGTGTGGGGTGCAAGTCCTTGTGTCTTGTGTATTTTGTGTGTTGATTTTGCTATACTTTGTGTTGATTTTGCTATGTCTCGTGTTGATCATGTGATTGAGTCTGTTATGTATGTGATGTGTGTTTTTGATTGAAGTGTTAGAGTCTTGTGCAAATGATGAAGAAAAACTGCTAAATTTAAAACTTTTAGTCATTAGACAAACCTTAAGTTATGCTAAGAATCACATTTGAGAGAATTGTGTAGGATTTCATAGCAACCTCACTCTTGATCATTTAGGCTAGTAATTGAGTCACTTAGGCTAGACTGAGGAGTTGACAAAGAAAACCTTGTGAGAACTTGAGCCAAAGGAAGGATAACCATCCTATTTTGTTCATGAGGTGCCTATGTGTTTCAAGTAATGAGAGTGTTTGGTAATTACTCATGCATTGGTTGATAAGAAAGATTGTGTCGAGGGCATTTTTGATATGAACCTAGGAAACTTAGAGCCAAAATCCTTACAAAATCCCTTGCTAACCCAACTTGAGCTTAAAGCCTTATTCTTGAAATACTATATGTAAGCCATATTATAAGCCATATTGACCATTCCCCACCTTTGACTATCCATCCGAGGATGCCTTAGGATCATATCTTTTGGGGAAAATGATGTAATGGTACATATAGTAGTATAGTTGGGAGGGATAGTTGATTGGGTTCATGGGTAGTTTAAGACCAAGGCAAAATGTATAAATTTGACTTGTGAAAAAGAAAGAACCACTTTGTGCTTGGAATGAAAAGGAAAGAAAAGGAAAAATTGGAAAAATGAAAACAAAAGAAAAATAAAGTGGAAAGATGGAAAAGCAAGAAAAGAAAAGAAAAAAGTCAAAAAGGAAAAGTGAAAAGAAAAAGAAAAAAGTGAGCATAAAAGTCAAGAAAAGCACAAAGTGAAAAATGAGCAAAGTCAGAAAATTGGTCTTTAGTATTGGTTTACATCGGGATGAGTGCTTAGATATAGGGTGAGATACATAGAATAGCCGAGAGTTAGAACATTTTTATATAGCTCCTCGGATTGGGTGGTTTAGCTACTTCCCAAACATATTTCCTTACCTTTACCCGAAGCCCCGTTACAACCTAGTAAAGTCCCTTCTGTGACATGATTGATCTAGTTTGACTGTGTGTGAGTATGATGTCTAACATTCTTAGACCTTGAGCATGTAGGCGAGTGATAGGATAGATACCTACCATATATGAGTGAGCTTAAAATTTATGCTATCTTCTGAGTGGTTGACTCCTTGGTCTAGAATTCGTGATGATAAGGCAAGGTTAAAAGGTTGAGAGTGAGTTGTCTATGTGATTTATACTCATGATGCTTAGGTGTGTGACTTGTGTGATCTTGAGGTAAGTTGCATGACAATGGGTTAAAACTCTGCGAATCTTCTGATACCTTTGCTTGGGGACAAGCAAAGAAGTAAGTGTTGGGGTGTGATGTACGTGTAAACATACATGTTTTTGGGCATATTTATTGTATTATTAGATCATGTTTTTAGTCATTTTGTTTATGTTTAGTATAGCGATAAGTGTGTTTTTGTGTTTGTCGTGAATTCGGATCTTTGTTGATGTTATTTATGTTTTGTAGGAATCAAAGAAGGCGACTAGTCGTTCGAGGAGAAAGGAGATGCTGAAATCATGGGTGTAGCGACTGCTATACTTTGTAGCGATTGCTTGGTTCGAGCGACCATTTTTCCCCAAATTTCTGTAGCGATTGCTACAAGCCCGATTTTTATGCTGTAGCGGTTGGTACAAGCTATAGCACTCGCTACACAGGTGACAGAAGTCAAGAAAAGATGCAAACCGAAAGCAATCCACTTGCAACCTCAATTTGATCAACTTGCAGCCGATTTTGTTAATCCAAGATAGCTCAATCCCCTCTGGCAAGCACATTGGAATGGTTATAAATGGAGGAGGCAACCAAGGAAGAATGCATTGGAGTCCAAGGAGTAGAATAGGCAAAATCAAAGTTGTAGACTTCAATCTTAGCTTAGATTCGTTTTTATTGCTTTTGTGAAGAACAAAGGTTGTATTCAACATTCAGAATCATTAATCAAGAGGTACCTTTGATTCATTGGCATAGATTTTGTTTTTACATTTTAAAGTTCTTTACTTTTGCTTAAATGAATATGTGCATGTGTTTATAAGTTAAGAAGTGACAACTTGATTTTAAGAACATCCATTTGTTCATGATTGATTCTTGGATCAAAAGTGACAGCTTGATTCAGATCGTATCTTGTTTTTGTTATTTGATATTGTTAACAACTTGAGATTGACAACCTTAGGTTCTTACAATATTAAAATCCGTAGTTTAGCATTCTCAACAACCATTAATTAATTTACTTAGCTTAAGATCTCGACTACATAATCCGGTACTTAGCAACAAATTCGATTTTTCCCTATGGAAACGACTTGACTTATCACTTGCATCCAAGTTTGGACCGCATCAGTTACTATTGAGTATAAAGTAGTAGTGACTTTATACATTAATGACTTGCTTATCTTTGGTTCAGACATGGAAAGTGTTAATGAGATCAAAAATTTTCTAAAGCAAGTTTTTTACATCTAGGACTTAGGTCAAGTCGATGTCATCTTTGTAGTTAAAGTACTCAAAAGGGATGGAATTTATATTCGAACACAATCTCACTACATTGAAAGGGTGTTGAAGAAGTTTGATTAGTTTGACAAATCAGATAGCACAAGTCATATAAATCTAAATGTGGAGTTTATGTTTGAACACAATCTCACTACACTGAAAGGGTGCTGAAGAAATTTGATTAGTTTGACAAATGAGAAATTAAATGTGAAATTATTTCTTGATGAAGAAGAAGCTCTAAATTAAGAAGAATATGGTAAAATAATTGGTAGTATCATGTGTGGTTAATTACATAAGACCCAATCTTGCATGTTCTATTGACATATTGAATATTTACTAGGAATCTAACTAAAGTACATTAGAAGGAACTAGAATGAGTTCTAAGATACTTGAAATTAACAAGAAATTATGGTTTGCATTATAAATACAACTCATCCATATTAGAATGGTAAGTAAACTTGTCCTTGGAAGGCAAAGAGCTTATATGGTTTAAGAGATTCCTAAAGACGATTTCTTTTATAGAACCAGAGAAGATTCCTATAACTTCGTATTGTGTTATCATGCTACCATTCATAAGGCAAACAATGAGTGGATATTATATCATAGCAAACACATTGCTATGCAATATAATCATATAAGGAGTATGGTTAAAAAGGGAAAGATAACCCTTAAGTATCTCTCAGTAGATCAAATGCTAACAATCCCACTAACAAAATCTTTATTGGGAGAAAATATCAAAATGTCATGCAAGATATACGACTAATACTTATAGAATTGTTGTCTTGATTGAAACCAACTCTATCTTAATGTACAAGTTACCTACTTGGCACATCACTATGAGAGTTAAAAAGATAATTCAATATTAGACATTGGCAAAACGGAAACTTGGATATATTTCAAAGTGCATAACTTAAACATAGTAGGAGTGATACTATTTTAAAAACCCTATATCTCCCCTATGCAATTTGTATTACCACAACATGAAGAAGTTAGATTATAAATCCTTAATAAACTTTTAGAATGGTACAAAATGTGTTGTGGATATGTTTATTAAGTCTACCTATACAAGTAGAGAAGTGAGAGGCTACTTCTTACAGATCATATTAGTAAGATCCTAGAGTATTTGTGAAACCAAGATTAGTATAAGGACCAATTTACTAATGCTACCAAATTTAAAGAAGCAAGAAGTCATACAAGACAAAAATATGATTCCTTAGTGATTTATACTAAACCATATGTTAAAGGCTTAATCCACATTATGCCTATTTGTTGAGTAATACAAGTTGTATCATTTATCAATTATGCATGTAAATAAATTAGGGATTGTTGTATGTATTTACATAATAAAGGGAAAACATAAGTAGCACTTTGTCCTTAATCTGTTTTGTCTTTTATCTTAGTCACATTACCACATTAGAAAATTTTAGTCTTGTAGATTGCTTGAAACCTTATAAATATGAGTATGAGTTTGGCATATTGGTCAAACTCAATTGGATTCCTGTCTATTATAAAAGGAAACCTAATGGTGGCTTCCAAGAACAGTTCAAATTTCAAAAAATTGACACCTCTTTGAAGTGTCCACTATCACTTTCGGAATTGTCATAATGGAAAGGGTAGCTGCTTCTTGGTTTATAGCAGCCAAAATTAATGTTGATTGGGATAGACAGCCTACATCAGTAGTTCATGTTTTCACTCAAATTGTTATGATGCCCAAGGATCTAGACGAACCTCCTCCTAGTTAATAGGTTGATTGACTCTTCGGAGGAGTTTCAGGTGTCATTCGCCGGATGAATATTACTTTTTGGGAGCTTGCCAGATTGTTTAAGCAAATAATCTTTTGATTGTTTGCGTATGCAATCTTGCCTTTATGCCTAGGTGGCTTCTTTGCCTACTGAGATTTCTCTAGGTGATTACCGTTCCTCACGAACCCTATATATCTGAAAATATTTGCTCCTTTTTAATCCAAATCCACTTAAAATAAAATTTTGAAACGGGTGGTGGTGATGATAAGTGATGGGGATAGAATTCTGTCCTGAACGTTAAAAAGAGTGCAGGATCGTGCGGGATGACTTAAAAACCACTTGAACATATATGACAAAACCACTTGACCACTTGAACATACTTGCAAAACCACTTGATCACTTGATCATACATGGGAAAACCACTTGATCACTTGAAAATACTTGGCAAAATCACTTGAACATACATGGCAAAATCACTTGACCACTTGAACATACTTGGCAAAACTACTTGCTCACTTGAACATTCTTGGTAAAACCACTTGAACATGCATGGCAAAACTACTTGACCACTTGAACATACATGGCAAAATTACTTGATCACTCTTTTTAAGTCGTCCAGCATGGTCATGGAGATGACGTCCAAGATCGAATCCGGTCCCTAAGTGATGTTCTTTGTTCTTAATAAGAGTTAGCTCCAAATTTTAAAAGGTTTAGATTTACTAAAAAATTGTGTTTTATCCAAACTTTACATATATAAAAAAATACTGGTGAGATCGTTGCACCATTAACTATGATCCGATGGATTTGAAGTCGTCCCACGGTCCACGTTCAGGCGTGCCCCGCCTTTGATTTTTTATTTTGAAGGTCCCCGCTTTGCATTCGAAGTCACTTGAAGGAAGAGAAGGAGATGGAGAGGGCAAGGGTGGAGTGTATTACATGATAAAGTATTAATATTCAGTGGCAATTACAATAGAAAATCATGGTAGAGTGTTGATGTATTCTTGTCAAAAAATAAAAAGCTACTATGAAATGAGTTGTCATTTTAGTTTATGAACTTTAGAGTCCCAAAGGTACAATATGCCAAAATTCTAAAAAGTACAATATGCCAAACAAGAGTCTTAGTTTCCGGAGGACAAACATTATCATTCGAAGCAAAAACTTATTGCGATAACAACAGGTCTGTTCAAACCCATTGACTTACTTTCCGGAGGACAAACATTATCATTCGAAGCAAAAACTTAGTCTTATAAGAAAAACGAAAACTAAAAATTTGGTACGAAAAGAGATGAAAATAAATTTGAAAGTTTTGACTAATTTAAGTTTTCTTATTTTATGCAGAATCAATTTAAATTTTTTATATTGAACTACCCAAAATTTTGTACCAGATTAAGGTTGTTTTTTATATACTGGCAGTCTTGACATAGATAATAGACACCCACAAATATAACCCAAAATCCTAATTTCATAGCTTTGACCTTAACATAGTTTAAGTTTTTCTCTTCTCCGTCTCTCCTATATTTACAATAATGTTAGTTTTTCTCTTCTCCGTCTCTCCTATATTTATAATAATATTATTTCTCTTCCACTAATTTTTTCTTCTCTAAAAAATATAATATCTCATCTTCTGTTTGTTTTTCTCATAATCTCTCAATAAGACCAGAAGAATGGAGAATGGCAATATCCAAGTAAGACGAAGCTTCTACCAACCAGCTTTAACTTATGAACTATCATACTCAATTGAGGTTATGGCCGACCAAAACTCCTTCAAAAAGAAGAGGGACTGGTACTAACTGGCTCCAACTCAAGAATGACATTACTCATTTGAAGTTATGGTTGACCAAAAGAGGAGTTCTTGGATGAATCCCTCATTTGATTTAGGTATCCCTGATCATACCTTAACCTCTCAAGTCATGCATGAATGGACAAATCTAGATGAGAAGGACATTTACCATCCCATCATTAATGGCTAGCCTTTGACATAACTCATGCATGGCTAAACTGACAATAAGCTCAACTAAAGGATTGGGAGGACTTTAACTTAATTAAACTTTGCAAAAGGAAACCTATACCTAACCTCAACTAAGGAGCATGACGAAAGGATAAAACATCCCAACAAATGTCCAAAGATGATTCTCAATACCGTTCCTATTACTTGACTCAAATTATAACCTTGACAACATTGGATGAGTCAACTATAGTATTTAATCTTGAGTCCAAAAGGCAAGATCTCAAAGATAGAATGACCCATATGGGGCCTTGATCCTCTGTTGAGCCTATAATAGAGCAACTTCATAAAGGAATTTTACCTTACTACAACACCAATACTCTAGACATCACAAGCTTACCAAGCAATTTCGAATTAGTTGAAGTTTTTTATTACTTTAACATGCAAGAGTGTCACAACCTAAAGTTAGGTCAGTGAACAATGCTAAACTGTATGACATACTAATGACATAGATGTAGTAAGCTTCAAGCTATAATACAAGTTTTATCAACAAATTCAAACCAAGCCAAATATGAGTTATATCAATATCTCAAAAGCAAAAGATAAAAGAGGATGGTATGGAACCCTCATCAAAGGTCTAAATAAGTACTCTATGGTATAACAAACTCAATCACATATATGCTGGTATCTAATATATAAGGAATAATTAAACTTTGAGGTACAAAAATTGTCATACAAAGTCTACGCAAAACAAAGTACCAATAAAGTTAATCCTGCACACACGAGTGAAAATATCTAGAAGCTTATCAATCGATTCTCACAAATGCTCAACAAAGAAGGTTGAAGGAAAAAATTGAATAACAAAGGTAAAAAATATAAAGACCTTCACCAATAGTTGTATGATAATTTTGACAAAGGCCATAGAGCTTCTACTAAACCATATAAGCCTCAAGAAAATCTTCTTCAGAAATTCGTGAGCATACGGATGTCTTAAGATAGGTGATCGTCTACATTGTCCACAAAAGCTAAGTTTTAACTGATTTAATGATAAATTTCCTATGTATTACACTCTTGACTTAGCCAATTATATGTGGAGTAGAGTTGATTTTTTGCATAGTTAAAGATAGATATACGTCAAAACATTGACATGTGGGGAATTTTGAATTTTTAGACAATTTTTGGTAAGATATCCATCACTTGGTCCTCAATTATGAAATTCGTAAGATTTAAAAGAAACAATGATAAGAAATAAACCTACAATTTTATAATTTATCTTTTTCTAAATTTGGTACGAGAAGATATTAGAATTATCTTGGAAGTTTTCGGCAGTTTAAGTTTTTTTTTTATGTTTGGCTAGATCAAATTTAGCATTTCCTATATTATATGGCCAAGGGTTTTTGTATGCTAAGACTGATTTTTTCTATATAATGGTAATCGCGGCATAAAAAGAACCATAAACAAAGCTCACAAATTTCTAGCATCAAATCTTTTATCTTAATGTATCTTTATCATTTATGTTTTTTTCTTTCCCGTCTCTCCTATATTTTTTATAAAGTTCTTACTATTTCTTCGATTCCTTTTGCCTCTACCAAGTCTCATCGCTTATCTTCTTTGTTTTTTCTCATATATCTTTAATCTTTACCTGTTCATTTAAATCACTCTTGGGATGATAATTGAGTATTCGTCCTAACATATTTTTTTCCACACACGCTTTTTCCTCTCAATCTATCCACTTTAGCTACTCCAACAACATTTTTCTAGGCTTGCTTCTTCTTTTTTGTGGGCTCCTTTTATATTTTGTGATGGGGTTGGATTTTGTTTGTAATAGTATTTTTTTGAGTAATACATATGTATTTTTTGAAAAAAAATTCCAAAAATCAAGGAAATAAAGCAAAAAATTATCATTATCACAAATAAAAAACAAACACACACACACACACACATATATATATATATGTATATATGTTTGAGGCTTTTTAAAGAAGAAGAAGAAGACGAAGACAAAGGTTTTTTCCTCCTTTCTTGAACTAAGGAATATGAGAGTATGAACATCTAACTAGCGGATAGCCTTATTACAATAGAAAAACTAGCGAGCATTGAATGCCATGTAGTTCACTATTGATGCAGCCAGATTAGAAGCTCCTAAGAGCATAATAGTCGTGGCTTTGTCTATTGAACTACTAGCGATCACTGCAAAGATGTAGGCTCTACTAAAGGAAGCTACTAATAATAGGAGCCACGACATGACAAGTAGATGGTGTAAAAGTATTATGATCAAGCCAATCGACAAGAAGAAGGCCATCAGGTTGAACAATAAAGATGTATTGCTATAACATTAGTGCCTTTGCACAAGTAAAGGAACCAAGATCATACAACAGAAATAAGCATGTGCTTAAGAGTTATCTCTTGATCCAAGAGATCACAGCAAAAAAAGGAAATAAAGCTAGAACGTATTTCCACAGCAAATTACATAGCTTTCATTTAATTGAATCACTTAGATGTAAGACATATGGGGGACTCGCTCTAGGCCAAATGGAAGAATGTTAATATAAATGTCCTAGAGACAATTATATTAATAATATTGTACTTGTTAGATTCAACTTTTATATTATTAATTCATAATACTTGGTATCAAAGTAATTGAATGTAATATTTGATTACTTTCATATATTCATGTTAGTATTCTCATGAACTAAGATTGTTATTGAGAATGTGAGATTTTAGATGACTATGAACATAGTTCTTAAATAGTCATAATCAATAATCATCAGTAATTGGATATCGATGATGCAATTGAGATTGGTATATAATTTATATCATATTTTAGAGATTGTAGTTCTCATAACTATTAGATACTAGATACTTCAAAATAGATGTTCATATACTATAGAAACTAATTAGTGTCTCTATTTACATATCTGAAAAAAATATTAGTTTCTGGAGTAGTGTAATATTTTTCTCACTTGAGGTTAATATGCACAAGATGTATAGAATAATGGGATTTCTACCATGACCATTACTTGCACTCCTGACAGGGTAGATTCAACATGTGTTAAATAAAACATTAATCATTGATCAAGACATGTCACTTATGAAATAATGTCTAAATGTGAGAGTATGATCAATGGAAAAAATGAGATAATATGATTGATTATTACCTTGAAGGTTTGTAACATTATCTTCGTGTGGCAGAGGACTCGTGGAAATGACAAATGAAGGTTAGTCATCAAACTGAGAAAGATGATTGCTACTTTTGCAAGAAACCTGACCATTATGCTCACAACTTTTATTATTTGCTTATATTATTAACTCATTTGATATTTTGTATGCTAGATTAAGAAATGTTAATTATAATTCTCTTAGAAACATGAAAAGACTAGGGTTAATCTATGATTACAATTTTGATAGTGTTTCTAAGTGTGATATTTGTGCACAAGCAAAGATCCATAGAACATTGCATAAATATGTCGTTAAAAATTCCACCTGAATTAATAAATAGTGATATGGATGATTTAAAAATTATTATGTGACATTTATTGATGACTACACAAGTTATGCATACGTGTACTTGATAAAGTCTAAGGATGAAGTTTTTGATAAGTTTAAAATTTCTAAAGCTCAAGTAGAAACACAACTAGGAGAGAAAAATAAAATCCTGTGATCGAATTAGGGTGGTGTGTACTTTCCTAATTAGTTTCTATCATTTTTCCAAGAACACGATATATTCCGTCAAACAACTACACCAAACATACCTTAATAAAATGTTCTTACAAAGAGAAAAAATAGGACTTTTGAAGAAGAAAAATTGTTAATGTCATGCTCATAAATTTTACTTTACCTAATTTTGTATGGAGTGAAGCTATGTTGTTGTTTTGCTATAACTTGAATAGAGTTCCTTTGAAGAAGAAAAATATTTTCCTTATGAATTATGCTTTAAAAGAAAGCCTAACTTGAAAGATTAAAAGTGCCGGGTTATTTAGCATATGTTAGAAAACCTTATCTTAAAAGCTTATCCTTATCCCAATCATGTCCAAGCCTTTAAATATATCTTCCCTCCGAATTCATCTCAAAAGCTTAGGCATATCCCGTTGATCATGAAATTATAGAATGTGATCGATGAAAAACTTTCTCCTTTATAAGTACTTCTTCCATCATGATAAAGCCTGCTTTGCTAGTCAGTCTTGCCAAGTTGAATTATAAATCATGACCATTTCATAGACTTTCCAAGCTAGCAGCACAAAATCATACTTCCAAAATACGTTAAGGATCATAAGGATAGTGTATCAGAAAAAAATAATTCTGGAATTGGTCTCACACTAGGGAAATTGAAATAACTTAATGATTTCCCATTTATTAGTTGATTAAGCAAACATGGTATAGTCTTTGTGTTTATGATATCCATTCCTTGTTAAAAAGAGCACATGTTATTCACAATTTAATATCATACTAGAGTATCACCCTCAATGTTTTACTAAACAACAACTAATTTACTTAAAATTGCTCTGGGCTATATATTATCATTTGAATTTACAAAAAATTTATTGCAACAACAAATGCTTACATTACCATAAATTTCGCACTTTAATAAGAACTTTTTCTTATAATTAAGCAAGATGGCATTAACATTTTACAACAGACACTTGATGTAATGATGTTCTTAAAACTGTCTCATCTTATTAAGGAATCAACTTGTTAACTTCCACTGAGGTAAACACCTGTGTGAGCAGGTTACTTTTCTGTCTCACATGCTCTAACAAATGTTACTCCAAAGAACATTCACATATTGCTAAAACAACCATATTATATCGAATAACTGATTCATTACAATATGTAAAAAAAACATCAATCTTCAAAATCCTAAGGATCTTACGTGTTTCTCAAACAAATCTCTAGATAAAACCTTGGTCATAGGATCTGCTATCATATAATGCGTAGACATGCGTTTATGCTAACTTGTTTATATACAATCATATCCCTAACAAAGTAATACTAAATATCAATGTGCTTTGCTCAGCTATAGTATCTAGTATCTTTAGCAAAAGCTATTGATGCTTGATTATTACAAAATAAGCTCATTGGTCCTTTTGAGTTAGTTAGGGATAAATGGTTCAAAAACCTCCTCAACCAAACTACCTCTTGTGTAGCTGCCACAGAAGCAATGTACTTAGCTTCCATAGTTGATTGGGAAACACAATTCTATTTCTTGCTACTCCACGAAATAGCACCTTTATAAAAAGTGAAGACATACCCTGATGTGGATCTATTCTCATCCATATCACCACCCCAATCAGCATCGGTGTAACCTCTCAATATTAGGTATTGACCTTGATACACCAGTGAGTATCCTATAGTCATATTCAAGTATTTTATAATTCCCTTAACTACTTTCCAATGTGCTTGACCTAGGTTAGATTGATATATACTAGCCATCCCAATAGCATAGCAAATGTCTGGTCTTGTACACAACATTACATACATCGGAGAATCGACTATATTAGTATAAGGGATTTTCATCATATCCCTTTTCAGTTGGGCTGTTATAGGACACATATCTTTATTAAGATGATGGCCTTTGACAATTAGAATATATTTGAGATTACAATTATTACAATTGCATCGCTCTACTACTTTACGGATATAGGTCTCTTGTGAAAGAGATAATAATATTTTTGAGCAATGTCTTATAATCTTAAATCCAAGAATGTAATTAGCTTCACCCATATCTTTCATTTCAAAGTTGGATGAAAACCAAACTTTGAGCTCATTAAGATATCCCATGTCATTTTTAGCAATTAGTATATCATCTACATATAGAGTGATAATGACAAACTTATTAGCCAAACTTTTTAAATAGAAACAATGATCTTTGTCTATCATTCTAAAATCATGTGACATGATTGTATTATGAAAATGAATGTACCATTGTCGAGAAGACTGTTTAAGGCCATAAATTAATCTCATCAATTTGCAAACTTTACATTCATAACCTTTTTAGATGTAGCCCTTTACCTAAATCATGTAGATTTTGTCATCCTATTCTCTATTGAGAAAAGCAGTCTTAACATCCATTTGATGTAGCTCAAGGTCTAAATTTGCTACCATAGCTAGAATTATCCTAATAGATGTAAATCTCACAATAGGTGCAAAAGTCTCCTTATAGTCTATTCCTTCTTATTGTTTGAATCCTTTGATGACTAATCGAGCTTTGTCTTCAATATAGCCATCTGCTTTTTGCTTAATCTTGAGAACCTACTTGTTCCCAATCTGGAGAACCTATTTGTTCCCAACCAATTTCTAAACATAGTTTTTCTCTATCGAAGCCATCTCTTCTTCCATTGCTTTAATCCATTCATTTTTATCAGGAGGTGATAGTGCATCAAAAACATTCTTAGGTTCATACTTATCTTGTAGGATTGCCAAAAGAATCTCACTTGGACCATTGTTATCTTTCAATGATGTCAATAAAGTATTAATAGTGCATTGAACCTTAAATTGTTTGCATGGAATACTAGTTCTTTTGGTTCTATAAAGTTCACAATTTTGATAAACATCTCTGATATATTCATCATAACTCAGAATAGTACTCCCACTAAAGGGATAATCCATACTCCCACGGGAATTTGGAAATGTACTCCCACTAGGATCATGAACTACCAGATCATTTTGAGATAGAAAAACTTAAGTTTCCTCTTCTATAATTCTCCCATTTGATTAGAGCAATCCAAATGATTTTGCCTCATCAATTTCGTAGAGTGTAAGATGACTTGCCACGTCTCCTAATTTTGGAAAATGGTTTTTTTAAAAACATGACATCTTGTGATTCATATTCCATCACTTGTCCATTTTCGAGTTTATCTACCAAAATGTATCCTTTTGATACTTCAGAGAAACTTATACTAACACTCTTTCTACCTCTCGATCTTAATTTACCAAAAGACCTAGAGGTAGAATGGACATAAGACACACATTCCTGTGGTCTCAAGTAGCTTTGATTTAGTTTACCAACTATCCATATTTCACAGGGGGTGGTAGCAACAGATTTGGAGGGGACTAAGTTTAGAACATATGTTGTAGTAAGGAGTTCATCTCCATAAAAAGCTATAGGCATCATAGATCTAACCATGTCAATAAGGATTATGTTCCTTCATTCTGCTATACTATTCTGTTGAGGTGAATAAGGAATGGATAACTAATGTTCGATTTCTTTTTCCTGGCATAGAGTATTAATTTCATCAGAAAGGTACTCACAGCCATGATCTGTTCATAAGCCTTAATCTTTTAATCATGTTGATTCTCAACAAAATTCATAAAAATCTTGAAACAACTCATTGCTTTAGATTTGTGAGAAATCAAATAGACTAGACCATACTTACTATAGTCATCTATAAATGTGATGAAGTAAAATGCTCTATTTCTAGCCCTTACATTAACTGGACCACAGACATCAGAATGAATCAACTATAGTGGAAAGTTTGCTCTAGTTTCTTTACCAAATGGTTTTCTTACTGATTTTCCTTTTAGACAATGTTCGTATACCAATAATATAGCATTTTCTAAATTACCTAATAGTCTTGCCTTAGCTAGACGGTTCATGCTATCTTGACCAATATGACTTAATCTAGAATGCCACAAATTAACATCTTTTTGAGACATTTGTACATCAATGACAGAGAAAAAACAAAATTTTGATAACCAATCAACATCCAAGATTTGGAAACCATCAGATCTATAATCAGATTCATAAAAGACATGTTCTAAAAATAACTTTACAGAGCTATTCTCAAATTGCAATAAAAAATCGAGTGTCATTATGGCTCAAACAGAAATTAAGTTTTGGAAAACTTACCATATCATTTCTCAAATTAAGTTTTTTTTTTTGAAATCAATTCTACCATTTTACCATATTGTTTAGTTCATTCCCTCAAAGCTATTCTACTAAGTAAACCCTAACAATATTCCTTAAAGATGAAATTATAATGCATCCTCTGATCTAGTAGTCACAGGTAGGTAAAATTGTAGATACATGTTTATACATTGGCTTACATATATATTAATCTCAATGGATCTAAATAATGGATAATAAAAGAATTTGGTGCTAAGGCTGTAGTATATATAAGTAACCTACACTACCAAGTCATGTAGAGTACCAGCATACCATTCTTATTGCTCAAAACAAGTAGGCACCTTATTATTAAAAAGAGAAGGTTGTCATGTCCTTCGGTTCAAAAAATTTCACAAAGTCGCTTATCAAGTCCTCTAAAATAATCTACATAATATGACCACTAACTTAAATAGCAAAGGGTGTTGTTCCTAAATGTTCCTACTCATCATACTAAAACTCAATTCCTAATATGGCATTGGGTTTAGATTCTTATAAGAGTTCAAAAATTAATAGGGAATTCATCACTTGCTAATAACATAACTGCATTAAACATCAACACAAAATACACTCCTAGACCTAGACTCGATCACACTCTCTAATAGAATAAGTGAAAAAAATGAATAAATTAATAAAAAATACAAAAAATAAAAGAAAATACAAGTTTGACGTTGCTCCACACTTATTAAACACACTATCCTCGATGTAAGGAATACAAAAAAATAATACACATCTGGCATAAAAAAGCCAAAAAATAAATGGAAAAGTGAGAGAAGTGGACTGCTCCATGGTCAATCGTAAGGATGAGGAGGTGCAAGAACTCAAGGCACTTGTCCAGAACTTTGGTCTTCTTAATTTCATTTTTTTAACCTACAAAATAAAATATAAATTAAATTAAGGCACTAAAATCAAATATTCCAAAATATGAAAAATAAAGTCATAATAATTAAATGGTAAATTACTCTCCGGTCCCTCACTTATGCCCATTATTGTAATAGGGTCCCTACCTTATCAAAATTTGATCTAGGTACCTTGATTTATAATGACATATTTGTCAGAGGTCCCTAGATGACATTAGCACCTATTTTTTAAAAATTTTTGTCATAAAATGACCATTATACCCTTAAAAATTATCATCTTCATCCTTTGAACATCAAGAACATTGAACCCAGAAAATTCACAAAAACAAACAGAAAATTCATAAAAGCAAATAGAAAATTTTTAAAAAAAAAGAGAATCTCGATCGAAACCTTAATCCAAAACACGAAGCATATTCTCGATGATCAATAATGACAATGATATCAACACAAAGGCTAGGTAATAGAATCTTGACCCAAACATCGGGATGATAGCCCTAGACATTTAGGTGAGGTCATAGCATGTCCCAAAGCACAACATAGGCCTCGTCCCTGAGCTGTGTAATCACCATCCGTAGTCAAAGATCACCCTGCTCTTGTTGGAGCTCTTGTCAAGTTGGAAGATTAATGATAATGAGCCACCTCCGAGGTCAATAAGACCAATTGTATCGACAAAGAGGCCCTCGTTGTCTTGGCATACTCAACCCCTCCCAGGGATTAGATTTCAAGGAAGAATTGTTGTTTAATAGTTTGATTTCCAATGAGCTCAACCCTTTTTGTTGATTGTTATTTAATAGTTCGATTTCTGTTTACAAATTTTCTCAATTTCTAGGTTTGAGGTAATGTTCACTTGAGAGTTTTTAAAGGTTAAAGAACGTGCCTTTTATTTTTTTATATAAGGGTATATTAGTTATTTAGTGATAAAAAAGTCACTGACACCAGCCGAGGACCCGAGACCAATATTAAAATAAAAGGCAAGGATCATAAATTAAATTTTGATAAACGAATGACTCTATTATAATAAAGGTATAAGCCACGGACTTGAGGGTAATTTGCCCTTAATTAAAATGCTAAACATGACTTTAAGTCATTAGATTGACTTGATACTCCCTGAGGTCTAAGGTGGTCAAAAGTTTCCACCACTTGCTTAAAAATCTATCTATTTAGACCTATTGAGAGAAGTAGCTTACCATCATGGACATCCACTATTGCATAATACATTTTGAAAAATAAATGTCCTAAAATCAATGGGTGAATGTCATTAGTAGCATAGTCCAATACTACAAAACTGACAAATACGAGAGAGTTATGAACTTGGATTAGCACATCCTCCATGATTCAACAAGTTGAATAATTAAAGGTGTAGGTTTGAAATCCCCTAATTTGAGTTTCCTAAAAGTTTCAAAACATGTAAGATTAATAGTTGCACCTAAATTACATAAGTAATACAAAAATTAATAAGGCAAGGAATAGTAAAACTCCTCAGATCTTCAAGTTGTGTAGCCTACCCTTTAGGTATGTCTTAAGCTCTTGTTGATGAACCTCACACTGATCCATTAGCTATAGGGTCAAAGATTATTATTAGATAAACTATTATACTACCCAAACTAGTTGATCTATCTCGGAGTAGATATGGGCTTGCTACCCCACAAGTTGATCAATCTTTTTAGCTATTATCTTGACTTGATCTGCTAGATAAGGATTATTGAATTATTGCTGAGCACCAAAATTTATTGCTTATTGGCCCAACTTATAGAAATTTGGTTGAGTGTTAAGCAGTTTTACGAAGCCAAAACCTAGTGGTAATTTTCAACACCCTGAAGTTTATGCATTAGTTGGTGCTTAATAATGGGATGTGCTTCATTACAAAGTTGGCAACTCTTGTGCATTGTAACTACTTTTCCCATTTTGTTGACTAGGTTTTTGAACTTCTTTAAAAGTGTCTTTATCTTAGTTTCAAGCTAATTAATAGGAACTAGGACTTTTGCACTTTTGCACCTTTGCACGATCTCTAAGTGTCAATATATTATGCTCATTTTCCCCCATATATTATTAACTTTAGTCATCTCTTCTAGTAATTGTGCTGCTTCATCAACTAATTTATTCATGAACACTTCATTTAAAGAGGCACTGATATATGCATGACATGAATCATCAACCTCATTGTAAAAGATCTTTATGAGAGAAGGCTTTCTATAAAGACCTAAACTACTTATAAGCATTATATATATTTTTTCCCTCACACTAATGGAATGTGTTAATGTCTTGGAGGATTAGCACTAACTTTACCATTGGGAAGTACTTCCAGAGGAATGCTTGAGTCATGAAAGGCTAACCTTTGGATAGCTTACCATCTAAGTTGTCATGCTAATAGCAGACTTCTTCTCTTAAAGAAAAAGGGAATAAACAAATGGTTTCAAGGGTCACTCCTTGGAATCTCATAATCTTGCTTACATCCTCAAACTAGAGGGGCTTGAAGATTTTCTCTTGGTAACCTATGAATAGGGCAGATACTACTATAGTTGGATGACTATGAATGGAATATGAGAGGTAGAGGCATTATTATATCACAGCTTATCACCATTATTCCATTCCAAATTAAAAATAGATGATTCCAAGAAGGACCTTCATTGTGGAGTAGCAACCTCCATGACAACACAATTTTCTCTACCTTGTTCGTTTCTCTATATTGATCTAGCTTGTTTCCTCTTGTCTCACCTAAGTACTTTTTAAATAGCTCTGATGTTAATGCCAAACATAGTATCTAGCTCAAATCTCATTATCAACTCTGGATCTTTGGGATGCACTGAGGAATCTACAAAATATAAATATGAAATTAGAAAGTATGCTACACAAAATTAACTACTTTGTAATTTATTCCCTAAAATTTTAGTTCTACGTTGATAGTGCCAATTTGATATTTGGAAACTTTTTAATAATTAATATGCAATCAAATAGTGTAGTGAATAAGTTTGTAGTTGAGGGTTGGAAAACAAAATCTAAATAATTAATTGCATGTACCAAGAGTAACAATTATTTTTATAACAAGGTTTCTAGTTGCAATGAAAGTAAAAACAAAAATAATAACATATAGAAAGAGTTGTAAACAAAGGAGTTAAAATGAGCATGATACCATATAGATTGACTATTTATATCAAGATTATGATAGTTATAAAGTTTTAACTAGTACTCGGAGTTTTCTAATACATCTACCTAATACGTTTGCTCATTAGGATAAAAAAAGCCTATATTACTATTAACCGTTTTATCAATTAGACATAGAACTAAACTAATTTCAATTATGACAATTCCTCATAGTGAATTATTCTTATGATATTAGGATGTCTCATTAAAATATGCTAATTAAGTTTTTCATTAAATTGAGTAACTCTCGGTCCACTCTCATCAATTGTAATCACAACCTAAGTAATCATGCTATACTAAGTAATAAGAGAATTAATTGATGAATAATATGCAAGATATTCAAATCATAACTTAACACAAGTAATCAATCACATAATTAGGGCTTGCATTCACAAGAGACTACTCACTACGCACAAGTATACCCAAGTAGCTTGACAAAAATGAAAGCCATTATAAGAGCATGAAAGGGCAATCCAAATTTCTGAATACAG
>SOPF01021732.1:28575-40488 GCA_012979155.1 Hypericum perforatum
AAGCCATTATAAGAGCATGAAAGGGCAATCCAAATTTCTGAATACAGCAATTAAATTTAGAATTATAACAGCTTTTAGAGGATTCAAACAAAATTACCCTATAGTGATCTTTTTTTCCTTCAAAGTCATTAGATACCAACTCCACATCTAAATATCATGTCAACTTCCTATCTCTATCCTCAAAATACAAGGCCTTCTTGGTAGTATCTCTCAAGTACCCAAGGATCCAATTCATTGCCATCCAATATTGCTTGTACGAATTCCCTATATACCTATTTACAACTGCCACTACATATGCAATGTCTAATCTTTTACAGATTATTGCATACATTAAAGCTACCCAATATCAATAAATAAGGAGTCTACTTCATCTTAGCCTTCTCTACCTCACTCTTAGACAAATCCTTATTTGACATCTTGAAATGTCTAACTAAGGAAGTTAAAAAGGGTTTTATATCTTGCATGCTAAATTGCTGTAACACCTTCTTGATGAAGTTATCATGCAAGAGAAATAGCATCTCAACCATATTGTTGATGTCAATCCTTATCCCTATATTCTACTTTGCCTCTCCTAAATTCTTTACAGTAAGCCTCTCTCGTAATTACTTCTTCACCTTGCTCACTTCTCTAGTATTCAGGCCTATTATCAATATGTCATCAACATAAAAGAGGAAGATGATATAGCTATACTCAACCCTCTTGATGTAGCATTAATGATATGCCTCATAATGCATAAACATGATTGTGTGCATGAAATCATCAAATTTTTTTACCACTACCTTATAGTTTGCTTTAGTCCATAAAGTTCTTTCTCAACCTACACTCAAGTCTACTTTTACCTTCTAATAATTACCCCTTTAGCAATTCCATGTATATCCTCTCCTTTAGATCACCAAAAAAAAGGTTGTGTTCACATCCATCTATTGTAACATTAATTCTATATAGCAATTATACTCAACACTATTTGAATAATGGTTTGCTTCATAATAGGATTGAAAATATTCGTAAAATCAATATTGTATTTCTTAAGTTCCTTCATAATTAGTCATAACTTGTAATGATTGGTACCATTTACCACTAACATAATTTTATAGACCCATTTTTTTGCAAATTCCTTCTTGCCTATGGGTAGTTTAGAAAATTCTTGTCTCATTACTCATTAATGACTTCATCTTATCATTCATTGTAAGCTTCCACATGCAAAGTTTCTGACTTTATAGTGCCTCTACAAAACTTTTTATTTTTCTTGCATTTGACAAGTACCTATCCCACTCAGCATTTTTTGAAGGCATAAAAAACTAGACTTCATATTTTAGAAAGTAAAAACATACCTTTTTTGGGGAATTATCAATAGAAGTCATATAATAAGATGTACAACCAACAGATATCACTAATATTAGGCCATAAAAAATTTTTATTAACCAACTCAAGCAGCTACTCTGTTAGGGACCTACCACCTCTTAAAAAGCTCACTTGCTTATGCTTGCAAAGACAAACATTAACTATCTTCAAGCTTAGTAGCTTCGCTTTAGAACACATATTTGCATCATTTATTATACCTACATGGTCCTAACTATCATGGGTATTCTTTGTCATGCACAACATTACTTCCTTTAATCCTCAAGCTACTATTATTGCTCCATGGTTATTTTTTATGTCCTTCAATGACAGATCATCGCTAACCCTCTTTGTCCAAGAAAATTTTACTTTAACATAAAAATATTTCTCAATCACAAGATCAATCTATTTGACGTATTGGTTAGAAGATCTCACTTGCCCACAATCTAAAATGGATCCTAATTTGCTAGATAAACCTTACCATAATCACCTAGGATATACTACTTCGTCATCCTTGTATTACTATATAAGTTGAACGATGCTATAGAATCCAACATTCTTATCATTAATAGATAAGTCACACTTAATACTAAAGTCTTACCTAGGTCATCAGTTGTTGCCACTATCTTATTGATATTACAGTTCACTATGAAACTATAATACAAATTAGGAAGTGATTAAAGAATGTCACACATCAAGACATCATTCTCATGTTAAGACCAAGAGTTCTCAATTTTTTTGATGAGCCCAATCATCTTTAATGCATGTTACCTCCTTTAGAAAATCTACACCTAAAGAGATTTCTCATGACCTCATATTTCTTAGTATGAGATTCATAGTAAAAAGATTCTTCAAGTGTCTGAGCATCTCATAGGATTTCATACTTTTAGGCCACCTTTAAGCTTAAGAGTCATACCCATCAATATAACACATTGCACATGTTTTGCAACATTTTGATGCTTCCTTTCTATATCCATGTTAAAAGAGGTAAACTAAGGAGAATTAGCCTTAGGGACGATGAAAGAGGTCCCACACATACTCATTCTTTTTTTACCTTAACACCAAACATATGTTGTGGTGCCAATCCAAAAAAATTTGGCCCATCCAACTTATTTAATTTCAACACAAATTTTAACAACATTTTAGCCATAAAGCCAAAAAATAGAACTACAATAGGAATTAAAATACATAATTTTTATAATCAACATCCAACAATCAAAATAAACATGGCATTTAACTTTATTTTATCTCCATTATATTCATATATCCAATACCTCAACAACAGAATATTATATCTAATATAAATCATAATGGCCTGGGATCTATAATCTTACTATCATGATCACCTACTTTTGCTGATCAGTAGTATAATAAAAGAACTAGTAAGATTGCAAACTAATTGTAGCATCTAAAACTACTACATTTCTGACTGAGTGCAATTAATGTTCCCTTAATATTTACTTTCTTTGGCTGGTGAAATAACTTAGTGTATTTACAGCCAACACATGAGAAAATTTACATGTTCCTATAATAGTTCCATAGGACATAGCCAAGCAAGAGACATTCATTTTTAATATTTTATAAAAAAATCTCAATTTCTATTAATTATGATGGAAGACATCATTCATTTAAAATAAAAACCATATCTATATTGAGGCACATTTTTAGGTGGATAATTTAACTGAATAAAACAAAATCCAAAAATTCATATCATAATTACTAACATCCAATTTAGTAAGTACATGAATATTAAATGGAATACAATGCAACTACCATAATCAGATAACAATTACCAACAAGTTTTATTTTTCTGTCAACTTTTGGGTTTTTTTTAATTTTGGTCTAACCAAATGGCCCCTTGTTTCCATCTAAAATTTTTACACTCGACCAGGGATCTAATTGCAGAAATTGTAAATTTATTGGTGACTAAATTTCAATTTAACCAGCCTAGTGACTAAATTGAAGAATTCTAAATTAATGAGTGACAAAATTGAAACTTAACCCACAATTAGTAAATTTTAGAAAACCATAAGAAGGACCAAACTACAATTTCTATATTAAAAAATTTGCATTAAGGTTGCTACAATATTCGAAATTCTCACATCATTGTAATCAGGATATGAAAAGATAATATCAAACGTTTGAGACAATATTATTCATCATTATTTAATTTCTCGTGAGTTTATTTCCGACAAATTGAAAGGGCACTATCCTTATATCTTGCAAGTCGTAACAACTAACTAAAATTCATTTCTACCTCATGTACATTGTGTGAGCTTGGTATCAGAGCTACATCATAGTGATCAAAATGCATCCTGTCAAAATAACAAAGAGAAAGAGATGAGAACAAAGGTTTCTAGGAGAAGTCCACTAAAGGCACAACTACCCGTTACTTGAAATTTTTTATGTTGAAGTAAGAAAGGTCAATCTTGAAGTAGCAATGGCGTGATGAAGATAACCATGCCAAGAAAAGATGGAGGACATTTTGGAATCTGGAGCATGAAGATATCGACCATCAAATAGGTCGATTGATCAACACTCATTTGGAAGAAGCTTTATAATGTTAAATGGACACGATGGTTGAACTTGTTACCAATAAGATGGGTGCATTAATGAATCTAAATGCTAGTCCTAGACAAAGGCAAGAGAAAAAGTTGACCACATGTATGAAGGAGTTTCATTAATCTATATTTGACAAAGAATTTAGGCGTGGAGATCTTGTACAACATAATGGTAGAAATTGTGTAGAAGATGAGGATAATAGATGTTGGAAATATTGAATAAGCATTAAAATAGCAAGTTTCAAGTTAGTATACAATGTGAAGAGGTCTTAGAGTGGATAGTCATAATCGATGAAGTCTTAGAGTATAAAGGTGTTCTCGAGGATAAAAGTGTATAATTGGTGGCAACGCAACCTTATGGAATAATAAGAGAATGTTTGCAATAACTCAAATTGACTTGAAATAGGATGGGAAAAGGAAAGACTGTTACTTGGTGGGAGATAAAGAAATATACGAGGAAAACATTCCTCTTGAATAATTTTCATCTTACCATGTATCAAAGACTTCAAAATTTGCAACAAGGAAATAAGATAGTAAATGATTATACCATAGAATTTAACAATTACTTGCTTGCATTGATATCTAGGAGATGGAAGATCAACTGGTGGTAAGATATATTAGCAGATGAAGAACCCATTTGCAAGATATGGTGAGCCTATTGAGCCTATTTAACCCTATTAATGTGCCATCAACATACCAAAGGGCTCTACTTATGGAGAATCAATAAAGAGGGTCAAACTTTTGAGTAAACAGTAGCACCTATAGTAGGGGGTGATATTTCCACTCCAAATCTAAAAGGAGCAAGAAATAATGGTCCAAAGTGTTTTAACTCGGGATAATTTGGTCACAAAAGAAAGTGTTGCAAAAAACTAGGCAAGCTTGCTATGAATGTGAACTAGTCCCTCAAAGAGTATGTAAATACCGATGATGAAGAGGATGATGAAGAAGAGCCATCGGAATATGAAACTTTTACTATAAAGGAAGCAATTACTCACAAGAGATGGCAGAGTAAGACTCGTGGTAAAAGAATCTTGTATAACTATATGAGCCCCCAAGAAAGATATGTAATGGTTAAGAAATGATATTTTTTAGTCTACTTGTATAATTCTTGGAAAGGTATGTTTGTTTATTGTCGATTCCAGTGGTTGTGAAAATATTGTGTCTACTAAAACAATGGAAAAGTTGGGCTTAATGACTAAAATGTACCATAGGCATTATACATTGGCATTGTTGTAGAAGGGTGGAGAAGTGCAACTACATGTCAACAAGAGGGCATGAATTCCATTTTCCTTTGGAAATTTATATAAAGATGAAGTATGGTGTGACATGGTGACCATGAATGCTTGTTATTTATTGTTGGGATGTCTTTGGCAATTTGATCAAAGAGTACACCATGATGGAAAAGCCAACACCTATAGTTTTTGTTTAAAGACCTAAAAATAGAGCTAGCTTGTGATAACCTCGGGACTTGGTCTGTCAAAATTACATCATCCTACATACCTAAGAATTTTGTTCGGAAGAATGTTTAGATGTCCTTTGGTTCCCTTAGCATGTTGGTTCAATTTTGACAAAGTTGACGCAACGAAATTCCGAGTTCCGTAAATGTAGTTGGTCATTCCTCGGGCAGATTGACCTTTGGGCAGTGTAATGGCCATAACTTCTTCAATTTTGATCTAATGGATACAAGGGAGTATAATTTAAAAACTAGACACATAGAGCTACAACTCGGTTATATACAAGTTTGGTCCGAAATCAAAGGAAGTATGTGAATATGTGCTTGAAGTTGAAGCTTTCTGATTGGACCACACATTTACTTTGACCAATCACCAACTTACCTTGATTAAAAGTCATTCAAGTCGGTTTAGGAGGGCTGGAAGTGATGCACCTGCTTACCATATACACTTAAAAAGGATTTGGAAGTGGCTGGGAGCTCATTTGGTAAGCCACAAAACGAAATAGACAAAAAAGAAGAGAGGGTTGAGGAAAGAGGAATAAGCAGGCAGGTCAAATTAGGTCGACTTGGTAAGTGATCTTCTGCTCCGATTCAGGTTTTGTGATTGTGAAGGAACTTGTAGAGGAGAAGTATACCTTTCTAATGGTGCAAACCGTTTGTTAGTTGGATCATGGAGTCAACGGGAAAATCATTTTGAACACAGCACTTGGTTCTCGGGTGGTCAGTGAGCGACGGGAGGAAGGTTGGCTTGGTAAGTGGACTTGAACTCTGCGTTAGACCATAAAATTTTGGACAGCTTATAGAGGACTTCAGTACCTTTCTTGTGATATATTTTTGTGGATTTTGGATCAGAGAATCGACGGGAAACTTATTTTGAATCTGACGTTGTTGGATAAGCACTCAGCTGAGGTCGTTGAGGAAAACGGGATTGGTAAGCATATTTAGGCTCCGAATTTGGGTTTGATGTTCTAAAGTAGATTGTAGAGGACATGATGAGCTTTCTGGATATGTATCTTATGTGTGTTTTGGTTGAGAGAAACGTCTTGTGCATGCTTTTGAAGTTCGGATAGTCTGGCTGAGTTCACAGCTGAGCAAGTTTGAGAATTGAGTTTGATAAGTTGGTTCTTTTTGATTCTGAGGTTAATTGGTTGTTCTGAGATGTTGAGTATATACAAGGGAGTTATGTTGAAGTGAGGTTTGGGCTTGGTTTAGTATGTTTGAGTGACTTTTGATGACTATTTGCGGTTGGACTTGCGATGAGCTTCGTTGACATTTGGTTTTGCAAAATCAGATTGGTGTATGCATTTTTGAGCATGAGTGAACTGTATACAGAGTATATATGGATGGGATGGTTGGTAATGAATCAAGTGTGTAAAGGATTTGAGATATTGGTTTCATTTGGTTGATTTTACGATGATGGATTGCGAATGCATTTCAGTTGGTCGTTATGAAGTGTTTGAGGTGAATTGGTTTTGGAAACCAAGATTCAAGAGTTAACCACATTATATGGTTGTATATATTTGGACAGATTCTTCCGAGGTTGAAGGAACTCAACGTGAAAGGATTTTCAGATTTGGGAATCGCCGCTTTTAAACGGTGTTTGTTGGGTAAGAGGATAGCACATGATAACTTTGTGTTGTGCGGCATGTGACATTTGTGAACAGCCGGCTAGAGTGCTAGCTCGGGGCTGATTTATTTCGTCTGATGGATGTGATTCTGGACCATTGGATCATCTGTTCTGATAAGATGTGTTTCTGTGTGAGAGAAATGAATGGGTTTTCTCATACTAACCAGGGATTTTAGTCTATGAGCTTATAGTTTTGGGGGTATCGCTAGTGTACATTTATAAGCTTTGGCCGGTTTACATTTGTGCACTAGTTTCTGTTATTTATGAACAAAAGATTTGCTTGGCCATTTGGATGCCTCTGTCACTGAAGAGGTGGCGTTACAAAAACCTATTCATAGCTCTCTGTCTGTGTGTGCGTGTGTTGATATTTGTGTTTGGTAATAGCATTTGATGTTCATGCATTTTGTTTGAGTGAAGTCGAGCATGATTAAGTTCTGTCACATGCATATGTCAGCCATAACTAATATATTATGTTCTATTCCCTTGCTAAGTGCCTTCGGACACTTACCCCTTACAAATCTATTTCAGGTTCTCATAAGTTTTAGTTTGTTTGAGTGCTCTTTTCTTTTGAGGGCTACTTTTGAGGTCTCTGGATGGTGCCACTGGTCCCTTCTATATAGTTGCTCCGTAGTAGTAGTATTTTGGAGATGTTTGTTGGTTTTGATTAGTTTGTATTGCGTCTTTGGATTTGGTTGTATTTGGTTTGTATAATTCAGTTTGATTTTGTATGTTGATAAGACATGTGAGATGATTCCGTTTATAATTTGCTTCTGCTTGATATGATCGTTATGAGATTGTTTTGAGGCTTGCTACGCCTACATTTTGTCGTTGATATGTTGTAGAGTCTAGCATCAGTCACCGACCTCAGATCGAGTCGTGACACAGCTCCATAGGAAAAATCTTGGTTTGTCAAGACCCAAGCTTTAAATATGGGAATGAGTCTTCTTTTTTATAGCATGTTTGAGAAAGAAATGCAAACATTGGAAGTTATGTACATCTTGGTTGGAAAAGAAGTTTAGAACACAATAAGGATTCCCGATATAATGGCCATGTTTCTTAAAGAATTTCAAGACTTAATTCTTGAAGAACTTTTAGAAGGACTACAAAATTTGCAGGCAATTCAACATTAGATAGGTCGTGAACATGGGCCATCGCCACCTAACCAACTTAATTATTGAGTGAGTCTTAATGAACAAAAGGAATTATAAAGACAAGTGGAGGAATTATTGGCACAACGCTTCATAGAGTTTGAGTCATTGTGTTGTGGTGACTCTCTTAACTCCAAAGAAAGATAGATCCTAGCAAATATGTGTTGATAGTTGTGCAATGAACAAAGTTAATGATTGGTACCAATTTCCTATTCTTGCTTTGATGATTTGTTTGATAAGTTAAATGGTGCTAAGGTCTTCAATAAGTTTGATTTAAAGAGTGGGTACCGTCAAATTTGAATTTGAGTTAGAGAAAAATGAAAGACAGCTTTTAAGACAAAAAAGGGTTGGATGAGTAGTTGGTTATGGCATTTGGTTTGTCTAATATGCTAAGTATTTTCATGCAATTTATGAATAAGGTTCTCTAACCATATATTGGTACTTCTGTGGTTATCTACTTTGATGATATTTTTGTTTAAAATGTCAACCCTACACATTACCTCAAATACCTTAAAACTGTCCTTACCACCTTAAGAAATAATAGTTGTATGCTGGTGCGATAAATATCGGGTTAAAAATGCGTGCAAGAGAACACGATCACACAAGTAATATCAAGATAAGTAAGATCGTCTCCACAGGGATAGATGGATCAATTCTCTAAGTACTGGATTATGATTTGTCAATCTTAAGCTAAGCAATTCAATTCGAATGATTGGGTTGTAACTAACTACTATAAATCACAGAACAAACCTAGGATTGTCAATCCTAAACTTGTGCCACAATCAATTAACTTAATAAAATAGTAAAGATGAGAACCTAATCTGTGCCATGAATCAAGGTTATCACTCTTAATACGCGTACACTCAATATGAACCAACCAAGCAATCAATAGCCAAGTAAATGAATGAAAAGACAACACCTAACCATGATGTATGAAAATACTTCATCGAATGATTAATCCAAATTGTCGATTACAATTCTCCAATTCGAAAGTAAAGTAGAACAGAAACTAGGGTTGCCTCTTGTGTGAAAACGTTCAAGAGTCCTCAAAGATTAGGGTTTAAAGACCTTATATAGTCCAACATAAAATAAAACCTAAAAGAGAAGTCCTAATTTGACTAATTAGGTTTTCTAGAATTTCCTCGGCCAATCCAGTGGGTTGCTAGAATTCTCAGCGGGGCGCTGATCTCTGATCTGGCCAAGTCCAGTGGATCACTGGCTTTTTCAGTGGGGCGCTGGAAGTCAGCAGATCTTTAACGCACCTCCGACACTTCACTTCTTCGATCTGCAAGTGCACCACCTCTCGCCCCTTTCGCAATCCTCACCGAGCACCTACAAAATAACCAAATTTTGACAGATCTCCCGCTCCTCAATAGAAACACAAAATGCATAAACACACTAAGACATATGATGAAATGAGATCAAAGCATGGACAAACTATGCACAAAATATAGGTAGATATGTGTTCGTTTACATGCACATCATAACTCCACACTTAAGTTCTTGCTTGTCCCCAAGCAAGTTGCATTAGAACTACCGTCTTCATGGCGCCTCCTTACTTGGAACAAATCATGGCAAGCCTCATCCTATTGCTAATCATTCATCTCACTCAAGTGCCAAGAACAATAATCATGTAAACACAACACCCTTAGCTGTTTAGCCTGACTTTCGCACTATGCGGACCATACACAAAAGCTGATCACTTAGTGGGTAGGATCAATTTATGCTCACTTATATTAAGTAGTCAACTACCTATCACTCGCAAACATGCTCGGGGTCTAAGAATATTATACTTCGCACTTGACACTCTCTCAAGCAATGCAGGGCTCGTAATCAAGAGGGACTTTATATAGGGTTGTAACGTAGCTTAGGGCAAGGGGAGGATAAATCATTGGGTAATGGCAGACCACCCAATCTGAGGGTTACAAAGAAAATCTAACTCTCAGCTATACTAACAACTCACCCTATAATGACTAAACACTCAACCCACCATTCCCACTTCCTAGAGACATTCATTCGGGACAAGTCTCTTACTTTTTGGTGTGCATTTCAATTTCTTTATTTTGCACTTTTCTCAAGTAATATAATTTTTTTTTCTTTCTCTTTGTTTCTTGCTTTTGTGCACATGATCACTTTTTCTTGTTTTCTTCCACACACACTTTCATTCACATTAGTGACTTATCCCATTTTCTGACTTTTGGCCACCTCAAACTACCCTCTAGGATTTCACATATATACATTACCCCCCAGCTATGCTACCAAGTACACCCTTACAAAAGTGTTCCCCAAAATATGTCATATTCCCTCAGAATGGATAGTTAAGGTAGTTGGGGGATGAAATTTGGCTCGTACGGTGCTGTGCAAATAGTAATTCAATGACAAGTTTAGGCTCAAAAGGGTTATGCAATGGATTAGATCGGATTTTTGGCTCTAAGGCTCTAGGTTTCATTTCAAAATGGCCCCCGATATCTAACTTGCCCCGCACTATAAAATCATGCCAAGTGCTAATATACTACTCTCATTGCCTGAAACATGCAAGCACCTCATGAATAAAATAGAGACGGGAGTCTCATCCTTCGGCACAAATCCTCACAAGGTCACTCATCAAGCTCTCAAGCATGGTCTACCTAGTGCGACTATCATCCTAAACAACCAAGGATGTAGTACCTACACAATCGTGCTCCGGACACTCAAGTTCTTTTCCTGACTAAGCAATAAGACTTAGTGGCCATTCTAGGTTCACAAGTTTGGAGGTAAGTTCATCAATTGCAAATGACTCGATCACTTCAATCAAAACACACGCCACATACAGATTAAACTAGATCACATGCATATGTTAACAAAAGAAAACAACATTACTCACATCATAATGCACATACCGTGCAACTCCACACTTAGAGAACACATTGTCCTCAATGTGATCTGGCACAGAATGCAAACAACACAAACAAAACGAGAAAACAAATGCATGATAAAGGAAAAGAAAAGAAGGGAAAAGAAAATGAACAGAAACACCTATTCAGGGTTGAGGAGATGGCTGTGGTAGATTGGCTTGAAGCCACTCCCACTCTGCACAGTTGTATTCTTGGTCAGCTTGGTATTGGCTTCGGAAGGCTGCATCAGCAGCGTCATGGGCCGCTTCCCGATCTGGCAAGAAATGACGACCAAGCAAATTGACAATATGGCCAAGCCCTAGCCATTTGGGGTCAGTCAACTGTATCGTACGCTGAATAACATCACAAATCAAGTTGACTGTGTTGAAGGGTTTCTGGTTTTGGACACAAGAGAGAGCATAAATGTGGGGTCAGGTGATCCGGTTATCCTCATACTAACTGCTAAAGCATGCACACATAAAACGGTGTAAAACACACATGTGGAGATCAGGAATGAGGCTAGTAGGGGACTACATTCGATAGTGAAGGAAACCTATTGTTATAACCCTCGCTAACTTTATCTTGGTTGCAACCACTTGGTCTGACCTTTGATTATTTTGTTTTGATCGGTGTTAGAACCGTTGTGATGAATTCGTCGACCTTTGGAGGATTAGGAATAACTTTGACATGTGAACTCCGATTTGGATGATTCTAAGTCGGTTAAGTTCGTAACACGTTAGTCTACGACTATCATGTTTTGAGTTTTGTAGTTTGAGCCCTTCGTCTTTGAGTTACGAGCTAATTTCGGTAGAAAAGTCTGCATTTTCGACTAGTGTAGTGGTCACTACAAATGTAGTGGTCGCTACGCATCCTGCAGTGGCCACTACAAATGTGGTGCTCGGGAGGTTCGAGG